>JAJOOG010002294.1:0-29257 GCA_029582565.1 Solanum infundibuliforme
ACTTATGCATTTTCCCTTTTTTAAGTTCCAAATTTAATGTCTTAGTTAGGGGGTAAGAGTTCTCCTATATAGGTGTTAGAGTAGGTGTACGCACAGTCCGATGAGTTTATTCACAATTTTCTTCATCAATAGTTGATATTTTTATTCAAAGTAGTTATAAAATTTAAATAAATATTAGTGATATTTGAAATGATAAAGCTACACCTAAAGTATATTTGAATTTAAATATAAAGGCCAAAGCTAAAGAGGATATCATAATTTCTAAAAAAGTACAATATTTAAATTAAAATAAATTTTAAAAAATTAAACTTTTTTGGAAATGCCCTTGTTAAAGCAGGCACGTCGATGGAGACAAATGGTGATAAATGAAAGATGAATTATTATAAAATTATGAATATCAGTATTACTAGTTTAGGCAAAAATAATATACTAGTTTACATATATATATAAATAAAATTAATTAATTTTAAAAATATTTATTTAAATAAATTGTAATCAAAATAAGATAAGTTGGTCAAAATTGGGTGTCAACAATATGGATTTCAAAAATCTAATTTTTATTTAAGCACTAAATAATAAGTTCAAAAGCTAATTAATTTTCCACTCCAACTTCCATAGAATAGTTGACTAGTTGCATTAATTTGTAGTTTACCCACTTCTTCTAGATTTAAAATTTATTGATTGAATTCACTTGGCAAGTTGGTGTACCACCTATGTCTTATATATATTAGGACTTGCGTTTTGAATCGATATACAAAATAAAAAGATTATCATTGAGATTGGAGATAAAGTGAAGTTGTAAAGAAGATAAAAAAGGAATCAACCATTGTATTCACTCTTCTTTGTGTGTTTATTTTACTCGGCTAAGTTTTATTTTCCTTTCCCCCTTATCTTCTCTCTCCCTTTCCCTCTATCCTTCTCATTTATCTCTTATTATATGGTATGTCCCTAACTTTTTTTCTTTATACATATACACATATTGGCATATACTATGTACATACACATGTATATGAAAAATTTAAACGTTTGCGATTTGTATTATACTTGTTATATGTTTACCTATTGATCCGTAATATTATCATGTGTCTCAAATATATTTTCTCTAAATATCAATTTTTTCATCATAGAAGAATGGATCTGATTTTAGTTGAACTCAAATAAGGTATTTTGAATATTTATTAATTTTTTAAGGGTATATTTAAATATATTTAATTTCTTACTAGGGTATGCATCAAATTATTACAGAGAATACATAAAAATTAATTTGATAGTTTAGCGTAAATTTTTATATTTGAATTGACTATATGGTCCTACTGAAGCAACTGTCATAGCCAAATCTTGTATAGTCATACAAATATTATGAAATGTTTTCAAACTTTATTTTATTTGTTAAATTTAGTGCCCCACTTAATTTTGACGTACAAAGTGCAAATTAGAAAATATTTTTTTATTTGTTATTCATTTGAAGTTTACAAGTTTGACTATGACCGCAAAATCATATCGATATTAATTGATTGAAAGTCGGTATAAACATAGTGGTAGTAACTTAAATAAACTATGTATGTTTAAAGTTTATGTATTGTCGATGAATTTAATTGAATCAATGACATTAACATTTATTTTGTTGTTATATAGGTTTACAATCATGTATGGTATTGGGAGAAGATCAATAGTGTCAAACAACAAAAGATTGTAATCCTGATTCTGGTAAGCTTGGATTTGTGCATTGTTCTGATGGAAAATGTGTATGTCTTGAAAGAATAAGGAGAAACGTTTCTTTAAGAATGGCAATATTTATATGGGTAGATGTTCTTGTGGATGTAAACCACATTGTATCTTAGGATTGTGCACATGTCCTTGTTGTTGAGAGTCAAAATTAAGACGTGTTTGAGGTATAAGAGAATATCTCATATTTTTAAATGAAAACTAGAAAATATTTTATCTGATTATGATGAACACATAATATTCTAATTCGATGTTTTCATTTCCTTCACCTCAATTCATACAAGGATAAATCTATTGTGGTACTTATGAGCTCGTGTTAGTTTAAAAATCCACTAATTATTTGTGAATAATTTATTTGACTATGAATACAATTATTATCATATAGAATAATCTTAAGATCTCTATGAGAATCATAAACTTGAAAATTCAAGGTATGCCTTTAAATTTTTATTGCAAATCTTAATATGCTAAAAGTGTCACTCCTCAATTTTACACCATGGGTGTGGTCGGAATTCATAACCACTACTAATCCTAACTAATCCTTCATTTGGCATACTATAAGATTGAACACTGAATAATGCAGAAGCTGAGAATAATAATAATGGGCTAAATTGTTGATATCACAACCCAAACCACCATTACAGGTACCAACAACAATACATTTGTGGGTGAAGCAATCCTAGTCAAAAAGGAGGGAGATAGGCAACTCCAAACGTTAGGAGATCACCCCAGTCCCCGAATCACACAAGCTTCTTCGCACGAGATTCAAATCAACAGCGAGAACTTGTAGTATGATCTACAGGGTGCAGAAATGTAGTATGAGTACCAATAAGTGAAACTCAATAGGTATAGATCGATTGAGCTCCAAAGATAAAGCAAGCATAAACAACATGTAAGAAGGGAGAATATATCACAAATATGTAATGACCCAAACCGTCGTTATTTAGGAAAGGAAAAATGTCGGAAGAATTGGACCCCACATCCCACCAGAGCGGGACAAATGCCGCTAGGGCATTGGTGCTCCAGCGGGATAGCCAGAGGCAGAATTTAAATGACGTGAAGCCTTATTTTCTCTTTTTTCCCAAAACACCAATAAGATGCGAGGATTATCCCAAAAACCCACAAAATGCTACTCTAGGCTTGGGAAAGAAGGAGGAAGAGATTTCTAGTGCAAGGATGACGATAGCTTGCGGATTATCGGTCAAATCCACTATCATGAGGTCCGAAAACTAGGATTTGAGCCATAATCTAGTGCAGCTGCTTGGCACCCAGGTAGGCTAGGTTTATTTACTTAAGTAGTAGTAAGTTCTTGATCGCTGCATAGTATATTGTTAATTAATGGTAGAATTCATGTGTAGGCCTTCGAGCATTGAAAAGGGAGGATTGCACATGTAGCCTAGTTGCTAAAGATGATGTGTATCGTGTGGAAAAGTCTCATCTTGTGAACTAGGGTTAGATGATGGTTTGATTTCCTGTTTGTGTAATATATGCCGGTTAGTTGCTTGGTTGTATGCATGCATGTATGAGAACAAGGAAGGTAAGTCGAATCTAATGCAATGAGTATATGTATATGAATAATTACATGCCATGAAACCATTGTTTGATTGTATGACTGAGCATTGTTCATTATGGATGTGATTGTGATTGTGATTATACTGACTAGATCGGGTGTCACGTTCTAACATATATATTGGATTAGGTGTCACATTCTAACACATATATTGGATCAGGTGTCACGTTCCGACACATATATTGGATCGAGTGTCACGTTATGACAAATATATTGGATCGGGTGTCACATTCCGACACATACATTGGATCGGGTATCACGTTCCGACACACTAACAGTTTGGGTATAGGTTCTATGAGAGAACTACTTGTGATTGTTATGTTTATGTTTACTTGTTATTGATAAAGGAAGATTGTATGTTGCTCTGACATGATAACTGAACTGCATTCTGTATATGGGTGTTTACCATGTAGTGTTTACTTGTTGTATAGCTTGTTAATGAATGAACTGTGAATGGTCAGGCCCAAATCGGGATGTGGTATGGTAAGCGGAGACCGAGGGATCGGTGTTACTATGTGTTACTCTAGAAAGGTGGTCGGTGTTCTTAAAGTTGAGAATTGGTGTGGTGTTATGTCGTAAATGTTGAATAGGTAGGTATTACCTTGGAGGGGGATTCGTATCGAAGCAGTTAGCGAGCCTTGATAGAATGTACTATGGAGTCAAAGGTTGTGTGGTGATGTGAAACAAGTAAGGGTGCGTCGTGAGTGGTTGTCCTAATTGGTAGTGGTTGTATTCAGGGACTGTTGTATGAAGAGAATGGTTAAGCTATGATCCATATCAGAGTGAGCAGGGGGTTAGAGTCAAGGATGTTAGTATGTTTTAAGTTATATGGGAAGGGTAAAGGCAGGAGTACAAAGGTTGAAGGGTGTACTTTCTTGTTGCGTGTTTTTCTGCTAGTTGATTACCTTATATTATGCGGTAGGTGTCGAGTCGACCGATGATGCCTACCAGTACGTGTGGATTGTACTGATACTACTCTTACTATGTCTTTTTGGCATAGTATGGTTGCAGGGTTAGTGATGTTTCATAGGTCAAGATGAAGGCAATCTCCAACAGCTCCTATTTTTCCTAACATATGGTGGGAGCTGTGTCATTTGTTATTATGTTATATACCTTGTAAATCTTAGAAGCTCTTGTACATGTTTTGACTAGATCCCTGGGGTGTTAATTACTTTACAAGTCTTAACTTGAATCATTGAAAAACTCTTAATTTAATAAAAATCTCATGAATGTTATTTTATCTCCAGTTTTCTTAATCTTCTGCATGTTTTTAACGGTTTGGAAATTGAGGGTTATCCTACTTACTTGTTAGAGAAGGTGCCCGCACTGCCCGATGGGTTGGGTCGTGAAAAATTGGTATCAGATCCTAGGTTACCGATCGCCCAGTATAAGAGCAAATATGGAATAGACTCCTACCGATTGGTGTGTTGACGTCCACATCTAATCTTCAGAAACCTATGAATCATTATCTTCTCTCCCTTCGTCCGAGTTGTCACTTGTGGTATGAGTTGAGTCCAATTGGTATCTCCCAAATCCAATTGGTATCTCAACAAAGTGAATTGGCCGCCGTGGTCACGGCTGAAGGGACACAAGCAAGGTAAATTGGAACTGAGAAGGTTCCAATTGGTATCTAGCCTTAGAGGTTGTATAAATGCATGGATGATCAGTAATGGTCATCCACAGAGCGAATTAATTAATAACTTGACTTGTCTGTGAGTTGTAGCTTGAAACTGTGAATGTGTGCATATATTTTCTGAAATGATGGTTGATGTGTAAGGTATATTTGTTTGGATGTTATGATGTGATTGTCGCACAGTATTGTCTGTCTAGATTTGGATGTGGGCAGTATACTTGCCCAGATGTTGAAATTATGTGAGTTATGATATGCTTATGTAAAGGAGTGCAACTTTAACAGTATATGAACTTACCATTGATAAAGATGGTAAGAAAAAAGAACGACTTGTGGCTGTAGGGAAACTACGGTTTCAGGACAATAAGGATTAGTCGAGAAATGTGTAAGGAAAGGGGTTATTATTGCATAATAGAGGAATTTGTGGTTATGAAAGGTTCCTTTGACGTGTGTTGCAACCTATTATAAAGTGATAAATAGGCATAATTTGGGGATGTGCAAGTCTTCTATGTTGAGATATTGGGAAGGGGTTCGGGTGTGTCTATCGTTGAGTTGACTCGGGTGAAGCAAAGACTATCTTGGCAAAGAGAGGTTATCCTAGATACTTGTTATTGCCCTGGGAATCAATGAAAAACTTTAGAAATAGGAAGAACCCCAGGGAATTATTGACCTAGTTATTGTTTTCGTCGGAGCCGCTAGGACAGGATTATTCCCGCCATGGCGAGACCGCCAGAGCGGGATTTCTCCCGCCAGAGTAGGACAGGGTGAGACAGAATCTCAGCCATGTCTCCCCTGTTTTTACCTAGTTCGCCTATAGACCCCGAACCGTGCATGGACTAAATTTCGCAATCAAGTAAGTGTTCAGCAATAAAAACAGTAAGTTATACCACCTAGCATTTAATTATTTGCTACAAAAATAGCAAAAACAAGCATCCATGTGTGTACAAAATGTAAGGAAAAACAAAAAGAGAAATAGAAATTTTGTTTAATACATGCCCAGTCCACGCGTCACTCAACCAGGGAAACTCTCAGAAGTCCTCAGCTCGAGCGTGGGAATCTCCCGCTGGGGCAACGCAAGAGAAAATAACCTTAAAGGTCTTCCACATCCGGCCCATTAGGCAATCCATCACTAAATTCTTCTTCCTCTCCCATCGCAGCTGGCGGCGGAGCATCTCCAACTCAAGGACAGTAGAGAGTGGAACCGAAGTTGAAGTACTAGCTTGAGAGCCTCCAAGTTTTCTCCTGATGGCGTCGGGTCCTCCTCTACACGAGCACTGGAAAGCAGGGGCTGAGACTGGATAGGGAGGGTGTCATCGGCCCTATCATCTTCCCCTCCTTCGTCATCCGTATCAACAGCTGCTTGACTTATACCGGCCCTGTCAATCTTCCTCCTCTTATTCCCGGAGGTAAACGCCTACCTAATCAAAAGAGGGTGAAAAAGGGGATCCATGGAAAGTACCTCATCGGTGTCCAAGAATGGCACATCCACCCGCTTGCACATCATTGTTTCCAGTCCAGGCAGGAAGAATGCCTTCTTGTTGCCCTGATAGAATACCTTCCATTCTGAAATAATATACGCGCCTACGTTTAGTTTAATCCCCTGTATAGAACATGCCACCACTAAAGCTCGGGGGAAGGTCACGTCGGTATGATTGCCCAACGAGCAGATCTTCCTGGAAACCAAGTGCAGCCATCTCTTAGCATCCGGTAACCAGTTAGTACTGGTGATGCCCTCAGTAGTAGCCCAGTAAACCCGGTCCCGATGCATAGCCTCAACCAGTGTATCTTTCAGCTAGCCCAGATCCATCTCTCACAGCTTGGCCTCGTACTCTGCATTAGGGGCCTCTGGCACCTCGAGCACCTCATTGATGAATTGAGTGTTCAAGGGGATGTCAACTCCTCGAATGCAGATAGTAGGGTGAGGGTCATCCCATTAAACAGTAGGAAGTATGGCGTAAAACTCCCTCACCCAGCCAGAGCGCGCAGTAGGGGGAGCCTCTGTTAGTGGACCTCATCCAAACTCCATCAGTCGGGCATGGAAGGTGGGCGCTCCCTCCTCTAGGCCCAACAAGTGAAAGCCCCTCTCACAACAGAACTTGGTGTTTCGGTGATCGGGGTACCTTTCCCGACTCGCAATATTGGGAAACCGGACGAAAGGCAGATTATCCTTGTTAATACCAGCCATAATAGACAAACCTACAAAATTTATGAAAGGTACATATTAGGACTTCATGGAATTAGTCAATATCTGGTTAAGGGAAAAGAAGAAATTTTCCTTGAAGTGGCAAGAGGCCACTGTCCCGCCAGGTCCCACCATAGTGGCCCAAATCCCACCACACCAGGATGAAGAAGGCCGCTACAATGGGATGGAGGCCGCCAGAGCGGCCTTCATCTGGGATGAACTTCAGGCGCGTTCATGGCGCCCCTTCACCCCAAAAACCTCATTTTTGACAGATTTTCAGTAGATCAGAGTCTATAAAGTACCCTAGAACCTAGATATGTAATTATTCTAGCAAAATAATCCATAAATGATTCCTGAATCCAAGTTTTACACTAAGAAACCCATTCAACTTCCCCAACCCATTTTTAGAGTCATTTCGATCCTATTTTCGCGAAATCCTTACGCTCAGAACGTTGTAGAGACGTTGTTAACGTAAGGGAGGTGTCCATGCTACATTTTTCTAGCAAATCAAGCAATCTATATTCATAATTTTTGAATAAATACCCCAAGGCCTTTCTAATCAATTAGTTAACGTCATGCAATCATAGTTAAGTAAGAATCGAAGTAACTAGCGTAAGGGACATGAACATTACCTTGAAATTGACATTCGGAACGAAGCGTTTGAGAGAGTTTTGGGAGTTTTGAAAGTGAAAAAGAGGAACTGGGAAACCATTTCCCTTTTTTCAAACCCCCGTTACAGCGGAGGTATCCCTGCCACAGCGGCCCCACCTCAGCGGGATCCCTGCCGCTCTGGCGGGGCAGGCCATTCAATAGGAAATGCCTCTGTCTCCGTATGTTGCTTCGTTTCCTTAACCGGTCCATTGAGTAAGGACCCCTTTAATGCTTAAACTTGAAGACCGTTATCTTTCGTGGTTCCATAAACGGACTGACTCGTTAGTTAGAAGTACTCTAAAAAGGGCTTGTGTTTATCCATTCGCGAGTCGTTCAGGGACGAACGAGGGGTAAACTGGTATATATTGTAACGACCCAAACCATTATTATTTTGGAAAGGAAAAACGTCGGGAGAATTGGGCCCCTCATCCCGCCAGAGCGGGACAGATACCGCTAGGGCGATGGCGCTCCAGCGGGACAGTAAGCGCCAAAGCTGGATAGTCGGAGGCAGAACTTAAATGACGCGAAGCCTTATTTTCTTTTTTTTTTCCAAAACACCAAAAAGAGGCAAGGATCATCCCAGAAACCCTCAAAAGGCTACTCTAGGTTTGGGATAGAAGGAGGAAGATATTTCTAGCGCAAGGATCATGATAACTTGTGGATTCTCAGTCAAATCCATCGTCATGAGGTCCGAAAACCAGTATTAGAGCCATAATCCGGTGCAGCTGCTTGGCACCCAGATAGGCTAGGTTTCTTTACTGGAGTAGTAGTAATTTCATGCTCACTACGTAGTATATTGTTAATTGACGGTAGAATTCATGCGTAGGCCTTCAGGCATTGAAAAGGGAGGATTGTATATGTACCCTAGATGTTAAAGATGATGTGTATCATGAGGAAAAGTCTCGTCTTGTGAACTAGGGTTGGGTGATGGTTTGATTTCCTGTTTGTGTAATATATGTCGGTTAATTGCTTCATTGTATGTATGAGAACAAGGAATGTAAGTCAAATCTAATGCAATGAGTATATGTATATGAATAAATACATGCCATGAAACTATTGCTTGATTGTATGACTATGAGCATTGTTCATTATAGGCATGATTGTGATTGTGATTATGTTGACTGGATCGGGTGTCACATTCCGACACATATATTGGATCAGGTGTCACGTTCTGACAGATATATTAGATCGGGTGTCACGTCCTGACATATATATTAGATCTGGTGTCACGTTCCAACACATATATTGGATCGGGTGTCACGTTCCGACAGACTAACGGTTTGGGTATGGGTTCCATGAGAGAACTACTTGTGATTGTTATGCTTATGTCTACTTGTCATTGATAAAGGAAGATTGTATGTTGCTCTGACATGATAATTGAACTGCATTATGTATATGGGTGTTTACCATGTCGTGTTTACTTGTTGTATATCTTGTTAATGAATAAACTGTGAATGGTCGGCCCAATTCGGGATGAGGTATGGTAAGCGGAGACCGAGGGCTCAGTGTTACTATGTGTTACTCTAGAGAGGTGGTCGGTTTTCTTAAAGTTGAGAATTGGGGTGGTGTTATGTCATAAATGTTAAATAGTTAGGTATTACCTTAGAGGGGGATTTGTATCGAAACGGTTAGCGAGCCTTCATAGAATGTACTATGGGGTCAAGGGTTATGTGGTGATGTGAAACAAGTAAAGGTGCATCGTGAGTGGTTTTCCTAATTGATAGTGGTTGTATTCAGGGACTCTTCTATGAGAGAGAATGGTTAAGCTATGATCCAGATCAGAGTGAACAAGGGGGTTAGATTCAAGGATGCTAGTATGTTTTAAGGTATATAGGAAGGGTAAAGGCAGGAGTACAAAGGTTGAGGGGTGTACTTTCTTGTTGCGTGTTTTCTGCTCGTTGATTACCTTATATTATGCGGTGGGTATCGGGTCGACCAATTATGCCTACCATTATGTGTGGTTTGTAGTGATACTACTCTTGCTATGTCTTTTTGGCATAGTCTGGTTGCAGGGTTAGTGATGTTTCATAGGTGTAGATGAAGGCAATCTCCAACAGCTCCTATTTTTCCTTCCATGTGGTGGGAGCTACGTCATTTGTTATTATGTTATATGCCTTGTAAATCTTAGAAGCTCTTGTACCTGTTTAGACTAGATCCTAGGGTGTTAATTACTTTACAAGTCTTAAATTGAATTATTGAAAAACTCTTTATTTAATAAAAATCTCATGAATGTTATTTTGTCTCCAGTTTTCCTAATCTTCCACATGTTTTTAACGGTTTGGGAATTGAGGATTCTCCTACTTAGGTGTTAGAGTAGATGCTCGCACGTCCCGGTGGGTTGGGTCATGACAAAATATCTAAAGAAATAACCAATAACTCGTAAGAGGAAATAAATTGATACAAGGAAAAGAGGATAAAGAAAGCATGTAAATGGAGCAAGGGGACGTACCCGAAGGCGCTAGGCCAAAAACTTATTCACAACAAAATTCAACTAAGGATGACAACTAATCGAAGGAATACTTATGGAATAACCACAAATATCACATAAGAGCCAAGAAGGCCATTCTAAACTAAACCCTACATAAAGAATATCAATTAGAAGAGAACAGAGGTGGTATATACCATCAAATAAGGGACCGCCTTTATACTGCCTCAAGTACACAATCAATCAAACAATAACCTTATCGATCCCCAATATGCCCAGAACGTAAACAACAAACTAAACCCGTACCACACCTTATAAGATCAACAAGTACAAACAACAACCAATTATGTTGGTAATAGGCAATGTATATGAATGTGAGTTATGCAATAAAATTAGTAGTACCATCAGCGCCAAGTACCTCGTACAGGGAATATACACCTACCTTTTGCCTCCGACAATCAGGTAGGACCCATATGCCTCCTTCTTCATGTTCAATGGATCATACATTTGTATATACCTATATGGTCCCAATATATGTCTTACATAATTGATCTGGTTGGATCCGATCCATCATGGTGACCACAGAAAAAATAGAACAAACAATATCAAAAGGGTCGGCGACTCTCCAACTGGTCAAGTAAAAAGTGAGTGAATCCTCGATGCCTTTTTATTTCAAAGCGCATTTATAAAGTAGTAAAGGTAGTACAACTGTAACACCTCGGATCTCAAAATGAAGAAAATCTTAGTTTTCAAAAAAACTGGTGCTAGTACCAACGCAACCGCCCACGGATCGTAGGTGAGGTTCCATCACTAAGGTCCAAATTTTGATGGTCAGTGATCCACCCACGGTCGATCAGTATGGTCTGTGGTTGGACCTACGGACCGTAGGTGAGGGTCAGCAGCCAATTGGAGGAAAATGGTTGTTGGGTCAACTTCAAATGGTCATATCTTTTATCACAAAATAAATTAGGTGGCCCATGACCTATCAAATTAAAGATAATTGAATTATCTTTCCAACGCCACCATGTATGCGAAAATCCAAGCTTGGAGTAAAACGTTATGCTCATTTTAGTGAAGCCATGTTGGGTAGAGCATGAACGACGACTCCAAACGACGGTTGGTAGTTCAAATGATAGCTCGTCAGTCATGTAGTAGATGGCACTCGTCAGTTTTAAGTCAGGGTCATTTTGGTCTTTTTCCCTATGCATTAGGCACTTAAACTACGTCGTTTCATGCCCAAACTATGTCGTTATACTCAGTCTTAACCTAATAATCTAGTCAGAACCTACCCAGAATCTTTATTCTCCAAAAATCACCCAAATTAGAACAAAAAGAAGAGGAAAGTCGACCAGCCCTCGCAAGAACACGCAGGAGGTTCTCTTCAAGTTCATCCCAAAAATCCAAAGGATTTCTCAGTAGTCTTCGTCATGAGGTATGTGGGATTTCACTATTGGGTTCCTTTTATCCACTAGGTCCCTAGAATTTAGTCAGTTCCTTGATTCTTCATATCTTGTTTAGTCCTAGGGTTTCTAAATCCTTAGATATTTACTGTGATTTAGCAATTGTAGTATCCTAAATCGAAAAATAGCTTGTTTCTTGGAAAGTTTGCTTGATTCCTTGCATGAAACCCAGAACCCTAGTTGTATAAATTCTCTTAGTTCACGAATTATACTTTCTAGGTCAGTTAAACAGATAATCATGCTCCAGATTTCTAATGTCACAATATCAGTATATAAATGTTGCATTCTCAGATTGCATGTCAGTATTTTGAGCTATTTAGTATTTCAGTTGCATTTGTGTCATACATATATTCAGTTGGGAGTAGACTTAGCACCGAGTTTGACTAGGGTTTAACGTACCCTCATAGTCACAGAACTACGTGCCCCCGTAGGATTATAAGTCCCCTATGTTGGGAATCAAATTTAGTGATCACGCCACTCATGCCTTTAAACCCCTGGCAAGGTATATTGAGTCCTCTCAATGGGGCGTATACATCAGACTCCACGTTTAGCTCACTTGATTTATGTCGGTTAATAGTAGCTCCCACAATCAGACTCTTAATGCATTTGACCAGGTTTTCAGTATATACTTCCGCATTCAGTTCAGCATATTATTTTCATTATTAGTACTTGGTCATTGCATTCAGCTTTGCTTTTCTATTATGTTTCAATATTTACATTCTTTCTCAGTTATGCTTTGTTCAGCTTATATATATTTTTCCAGGTTAACATCTATATCTTGCATGCTCAATAAATTCCAAGTACTGACACATACTCTGCGCTACATCATTTCATTATGTAGGTTCAAGTACTCAGCATCCAGATCACGCTTAGATTGATTCTCGGTCCACATTCAGCAGCTTCAGTGGTGAGTCCTCATATTCCGAGGACAATAGACATACTTTACTTTTAGTTTTCAGTGTTGTTAGAGTTAGTTGTGGGGCATGTCCCAAAAATTCCACTCAGTAAGAGGCTTTTCAGACATAGTAGTAGATTCAGCTTGAGTCGTTAAGTTTATCTTGCAGTTATAACTAAGCTCTTAGTATGTTTTATATATTCAGACTAGTTGGGATTTTCCCCACTTTTAATTATCCATTGTTCTAGCTTTTGCATAGTACTTGTCTTATTCAATTATTCTTGGTATGCTTGATATATGCCAGACACAGGGTTAGCTTGGGGTCATTCGTGATCCTAGGTCCCGTGTTACGTTAAGGGGGAAGCCTCAGGGCGTGACAAACTTGGTATCCGAGAATTAGTTTCAAGAGTCCTAGGATGTCTAAAAGCCGCACTAAGTAGAGTCTCTTTAATGGGTGTGAAGCGCGCCACATCTATGAGGAAGAGGCTATAAAGTGTTTAAGAAAAACTTTATTTTCTTTGATATTTTAATCGTGCATGAGGTATGATTCAACTTATCTTTTCTAATCCGTCGTTATGTATTTCAAATCATGCCTCCTCGTAGAGCTAATGCATGGAATGCTAATGCACGTAATGCTAATACAGTTCCTCCAGTCCCGAACTATAAGGTTATGAATGCAAAATTTTGGAATGCGATTCAGCTCTTAGAGTGTGGCTAATCAGAACAATCAGCAGGGCCACAATTCCTACAAACACCATTGGTGGATCAGCTGCAGCTAGGGTTTGAGACTTTGTTCGTATGAATCCACCAGAATTACTAAGGTCGGAGGTTGGTGAGGACCCACAGAAATTCATTGATAAGGTCAAGAAGATCCTAGAGGTGATGCAAGTGACTATAAATGACAGGGTGGAGATGGCATCCTACCAACTTAAGGATGTGGTTGATATCTGGTTCACTCAATAGAAAGACAACAGGGGTGCGGATGCAGCTCCTGTGACTTGGGATTATTTTACCGAAACTTTTCTGGACAGGTTATTCCCAAGGGAGTTGAGAGAAGCTAAGGCACAAGAGTTTATAAACTTGAAGAATGGCTCAATGTCGGTCCAAGAGTACGGGCTGAAGTTCACCCAGCTCTCTAGGTATGCTCCACACATGGTTGTCGATCCAAGACACAAACTAGTAAGTTCTTGTTTGGGGTATCTGATTTGGTGAAGACCGAGTGCAGGAATTCTATACTTCTAGGGGATATGGATATCTCCAGACTCATGACTTATGCCCAACAGGTTGAGGGAGATAAGCTTAGGGAAATGGCTAAGGACAACAACAAGGCTAGAACATGGAATTATGAATACTTTCAACAGAAACCGAGTGGTGTAAATCGCTCATAATTTCAGCAGAAGTCTACAGCCCCATCACCTTCATTAACTAGTGCTTCATCCCCTAAGTTTCGATGGGATCAGAAAGGTAGGGGATCAGGCTCTAAGTCTCTGGGGAGTACTTCAGGTAAAAGGACTTTCCCAACGTGTCCAAAGTGTGGTAAGAACCATCCGGGCGAGTGCCTTGCAGGCAAGGAAGGGTGTTTTGGGAGTGGTCAGTCTGGCCATAGGTTGAAGGATTGACCTTAGCTCAATCTACAGCTCCAGCAGCACCAGCAGGTCACCCAACTCAGCAGGGTGCTTCGTCTGGTAAAGGTGGCGGTCAGCGCTAGAATAGATTGTATGCTCTCCAGGATTGCCAGGACTAGGAATATTCTCCTGATGTGGTCACTAGTACATTACGAGTCTTTCATTTAGATGTTTATGCATTGTTAGATACAGAGGCTACATTGTCTTTTGTAACTCCCTATATAGGAGTAAACTTCAGTGTCAGTCCAGAAACTCTTTCAGAACCCTTCTCAGTCTCTACTCTATTTGGTGACCCAGTTGTAGCTAGACGGGTATACAAAAATTGTCATGTCACAGTCTCTCAGAAAGTCACTTCAGTAGATCTTGTAGAATTAGAAATGGTAGGTTTTGATGTCATTCTAGGCATGGATTGGTTACATTATTGTTATGCCTCAGTCGATTATAGAACTAGGATCGTTCGGATTCAGTTTCCAAACGAGCTAATCTTAGAATGGAAGGGTAGTAGTTCAGTGCCTATAGGTCGATTTATCTCTTACCTTAAGGCCAGGAAGATGATCTCCAAAGGGTATATCTATCATTTTGTTCGGGTTAAGGATTCAAACTCTGAAACCCCAACTCTTGAGTCAGTCCGGTAGTAATTGAGTTTCCATAAGTGTTTCCAGAAGATTTTCCCAAAGTTTCTCCCGAAAGGGAAATCGACTACGGAATAGATCTCCTTCAAGATACCCAGTCTATTTTGATTCCTCCTTATAGAATGGCTCCAGTTATGCTAAAGGAATTGAAAGAACAGTTGAAAGACCTTTTAGATATGGGTTTCATCAAACCTAGTATCTCTCCATGGGGTGCTCCAGTGTTGTTCGTGAAAAAAGAAAGACAGTTCCCTCAGAATATGTATTGACTATCGGCAGTTGAACAAAGTCACAATCAAGAATAAATATCCCATCCCCAGGATTAATGACTTGTTCGACCAACTTTAGGATGCTAGTTGTTTTTCTAAGATAGACTCCAAATTTGGCTATCATCAGCTCAGAGTTAGAGATAGTGACATCTCGAAGACAGCTTTCAAGACTCGGTATGGTCATTATGAATTTGTGGTTATGTCTTTTGGACTAACAAATGCTCCTGCAACTTTCATGTACTTAATAAACAGGGTGTTCAAATAGTATTTGGACTTGTTCGTTATCGTCTTTATTGATTATATCCTCATTTATTCTCAGAGTGAGGAGGATCATGTGACTCATCTGAGAGTTGTTCTACAAACTCTCAAAGATCGCCAGTTATTCGCTAAGTTCAGCAAATGTGAATTCTGGTTACAATCGGTCGCTTTCCTCGGTCATGTGGTATCTAGCAAAGGGATCCGAGTGGATTCTCAGAAAATTGAGGCAGTGAAACACTGGCCCAGACTCACCTCTCCAATAGATATCAAAAGTTTCTTGTGTTTGTCCGGTTATTACAAGAGATTTGTTGAAGGATTTTCATCCATAGTTTCCCCCATTGACCAAGTTGACTCAGAAGAAGGTCAAATTTCAGTGGTCAGATGAGTGTGAGAAAAGCTTCTCAGAACTGAAGACTAGGTTGACTACAGCTCTTGTCTTGACTCTACCATATGGTTCAGATGGCTATGTGATTTATTATGATGTATCCAAGTTCGGCCTAGGTTGTGTGTTGATGCAGCGAGGTAAGGTCATAGCTTATGCTTCTAGACATCTTAAGGTCCATGAAAAGAACTACCCGACTCATGACCTCGAACTTGCAATCGTAGTATTTGCCCTAAAGATTTGGAGACACTATTTGTATGGTGTTCATGTTGATGTGTTCAGATACCATAAGAGACTCCAATATGTGTTCACCCAAAAATAGTTGAATATTCGGTAGAGGAGATGGCTTGAATTCCTCATGGACTATGACATGAATGTGCTTTACCATCTTGGTAAGGCCAATGTAGTGCTTGATGCTCTTAGCAGACTGTCTATGGGTAGTGTAGCACATGTTGAGAAAGAAAAGAAAGAGTTAGCCAAATATGTTCACCGGCTTGCTCGCTTGGAAGTTCGCCTTACGGACACATCAGATGGTGGTGTGATAGTTCAGAATGGATCAGAATCTTCGTTGATAGCGGAGGTAAGGAAGAACAGGACAGTGATCTTAAATTACTTCAGTTGAAAGGTGCAGTTCATCAGCGTAAAGTTGAGGTTTTCTCCCAAGGGGGAGATGGAGTGCTCCGTTACTAGGGTCGCTTATGTGTTCCTAAGGTGGGTGAGTTAAGGCAGAAGATACTTACAGAAGCTCAAAACTCCAAGTATTCCATTTGTAACACCCTAGACTCAAAAAAGACAAAAGGCAGATTTTCAGATGTTGCAGGCGCCACCAACGGAGGCCACCCACAGACTGTAGGTCGAGTCCATAGTTGGCCACCTGCAACTCCCTCCCCAGAACCCCAGAAAAAATCCAGTCAAGGCACGACCCACGACCGAACCCATGGACCGTAGGTCAGACCATGGGCCATGGTCCAGGTCTCTAGATCGTGACCCTCAGTAGCCCCTCTCTGAAGCCGAACGATGGCTGGCCAAGACGGATCGTAGGTCAGTCAACGGTCTGTCGGTCAGGCCCGTCGTTAGCCTCGACAACTTTTAAGTTAGGGGTTGTTTGGTCTTTTCCCTTATGCATTGGACACCTAAACTATGTCGTTTAACCCCTAAACTGCGTTGTTTTGGTCAGTTTTAGCCTAGTAACAAAATCAGAACTTACCCTAGTCAATTCATTCTCTAAAATTCATCCAATTTGAACGAAAAGGAGAAGAAACAGTCGACCAAACCCTCTCCAAGAACACATCAAGTTTTCTTCAGTCCCAGTCCCTAAATCGAAAGATTTCTCCGTGGAATTCGTCACCAGGTATATAGGATTTCACTGGTGGATTCCTTTCATCCACTAGGTCCCTAGAATTCAGTCAGATTCTTGATTCCCTATATATTGTTTAGAACTAGGATTTCCAAAACTTTAGAAAAGTGTTGTTATGTAGCTGTTAGACTATTCCTAATCAGATTATCATGTTTTCGTACTATTGTTGTTTAGTTCCTTGCATGAAACCCAGAACCCTAGTTGTGTAGATTCATTTAGTTCATGAATTACACTAGCTAGGTCAGTTAAATAGATATACATGCTTCAGTTTTTGAATGTCACATTAATCAGTATATAATTGTTACATTCTCAAATTTTGCATGTCAGTATTTTGAGCTATTCAGCATTTTGGTAGTTCAGTCATAATGTGGCATATACATATTTAGTTAGGAGTAGACTTAACACCGAGTTAAAATAGGGTTCAGCGTACCTGTATAGTCCCAGAACTACGTGCCTCCGTAGGTTTTCAAGTCCCCTCTATGGGCACCATATTTAGTGATTACTCCAGTCATGTCTCTATACCCCTGGCAAGGTATATTGGGTCCTCTCAATTGGGCATATACATCAGACCCCACGTTTAGCTAACGTGGTTTTATGTCGGTTATTAGTAGCTCCCACAGTCAGATTCTAGTGCATTGACCAGGTTCCAGTTATATTTCAGTATTCACTTTCAGCATGTTATGTACTTGGTCATTGCATTCAGTTTAGTTCAATTGCAGCATATCACAGTATCTTTCTCATGTTTAGATTATATCATTGTTCAGTATGTTTCTTTTAGTTATATATTTGTTCAGCTTTATCCTATCATGCATGCTCAGTACCTTTCAAGTACTGACGCATACTTTGCGCTACATATTTTCGTGATATAGGTTCAGGTCCTCAGCATTCAGGTCACGTGTAGATCAGTTCCCGATCTGTATACAACATTATTAGTGGTGAGTCCTCATTATTTGAGAACAACAGACATGTTCTTTAACATTCAGTCTTTTCATTTTAGTTTCAATTTTGCTAGAGTTAGTTGGGGCATGTCCTAGCATCTCTAGTCAGTTAGAGGCTTATTTCAAACATAGACAGATTCAGCTTTAGTATTTGAGTTTTAGTTCAGGATCTTAAACTCTTACTCAGTATTTATATATTCAGACTTAGATTAGGTATTCCCCGTCATTTAAGTTTATCTCATGTTTAAGCTTCCGTACATTATTTCTTATTTCAGTTATCTTAGTATGCTTATGATAGTGCTCCATCCCCCAAGTTTCAACAGGATCAGAAAGGTAGGGCAACAGAATCTAAGTCTCATGGAAGTGTTTCAAGTAGCAGGACCTACCCAATTTGTCCAAAGTGTGGTAACAACTATCCGGGCGAGTGTCTTGCATGGAAGGAAGGATGCTTTGGTTGTGGTCAGACTGGTCACAAGTTCAGGGATTGCCCTTCTTCTAAGTAGGGACAAAGAGGTAACAATAGTAGGGCTCAGTCTACAGTTTCAACAGCACCAGCAGGTCACCCAACTCAGCAGGGTGCTTCATCTGGTACAGGTGGCAGTCAGCACCAAAACAGGTTGTATGCTCTCTAGGCTCGCCAGGACCAAGAAGATTATCTTGATGTGGTCACAAGTACGTTATGAGTATTTCATTTAGATGTCTATGCTTTGTTAGATCCAGGGGCTACTCTTTCCTTTGTAACTCCATATATAGCAGTGAACTTCGATGTCAGTCCAGAAACTCTCTCATAACCATTCTCAGTCTCTACTCCAGTTAGTGACCCAGTTATAGCTAGACGAGTATACAAAAATTGCCCTGTCACAGTCTCTCAAAAAGTCACCTTAGCAGATCTTGTAGAGTTAGAAATGGTAGACTTTGATATCATTCTAGGCATGGATTGGTTACATTCCGATTATGCCTTAGTCGATTATAGAACTAGGATCGTTTATTTTCAGTTCCCAGTGAACTAGTCTTAGAGTGGAAGGGTAGTAGCTCATTGCTTATGGGCCGATTCATTTCCTACCATAAGGCCAGAAAAATGATCTCTAAGGGGTATATCTATCATCTAGTTCGGATTAAGGATTCAAGCTCTAAAACCCCAACTTTTGAGTCACTCCCAGTAGTAAATGAGTTCCCAAAAATGTTTCCAAAAGATCTTCCCGGAGTTCCTTCCGAAAGGGAAATCGACTTCGAAATTGATCTCCTTCCAGATACCCAGCCTATTTCTATTCCTCCTTACAGAATGGCTCCAGCTGAGCTTGAGAAATTGAAAGAGTAGTTGAAAAACCTTCTAGATAAGGGTTTCATCAGACCTAGTATTTCTCCATGGGATGCTCCTATGATGTTCATGACAAAGAAAAAAGGTTCCCTCCGAATGTGCATTGACTATCGGCGGTTGAACAAAGTCAAAATCAAGAATAAGTACCCTATCCCCAAGATTGATGAGTTGTTTGACCAACTTCAGGGTGCTAGTCATTTTTCGAAAATAGACCTCAGATCCGGTTAGCATCAGCTCAGAGTCAAAGATAGTGACATCCCAAAAACAGCCTTCGAAACTCGATATGGTCATTATGAATTTGTAGTTATGTCATTTGGACTAACCAATGCTCTTGCATCTTTCATGGATTTAATAAACGGGGTGTTCAAGCAATATTTGGACTTGTTTGATATCGTCTTTATTGATGATATCCTTATTTACTCTAGCAATAAGGAATAACATGCGACTCATTTGAGGGTTGTCCTGTAAACTCTCAAAGATCGCCAGTTATTCGCTAAGTTTAGCAAATGAGAGTTTTGGTTACAATCAGTTGTTTTTCTTGGTCATATAGTGCCTAGCGAAGGGATCCGAGTGGATTCTCATAAAATAGAGATAGTGAAGCAATGGCCCAAACCCACCTCTCCTACAGATATCAAAAGCTTTTTGGGTTTGGCTGGTTATTACAGAAGGTTCGTGGCCCAGACCAACCTCTCTTACATTCCAAGTACTGACGCATAGTCTGCGCTACATCTTTTCATGATGTAGGTTCAGGTACTCAGCATCCAAATTACGTTTAGATCGATTCTTAGTCCGCATTCAGCAGCTTCAGTGGTGAGTCCTCATATTCCGAGGACAATAGGCATGCTTTCATTTTAGTCTTTACTTTCAGTTTTCAGTTTTGTTAGAGTTAGCTGGGGGGCATGTCCCAGCAACTCAACTCAGTTAGAGGTTTTTCAGACATAGTAGTAGATTCATCTTGAGTTGTTAAGTTTATCTTTCAGTTATCACTAAGCTTTTAGTATGTTTTACATATTCAGACTAGTTGGGTTTTTCCCCACTTTTAGTTATCCATTGTTTTAGCTTACGCATAGTACTTGTCTTATTCAATTATTCTCAATATGCTTGATATATGCCAGAAACAGGGTTAGCTTAGGGTCACTCATGATCCTAGGTCCCATGTTATGTCAAGGGGGTAGCCTTGGAGCGTGACAACAACTCTCATAGAAAGATCAGTTAGAAGTAATTCGGGAAAAAACCCTACTTCTCAAAGAAGATTTTGAGAACCAATGCATGCACCGGGGTCATACTACAAATCACGTGAGAATGAGAAATTAATGCAATGCATGCCATCACCAGCATCCAAACAATAACATCTGAATCGCATAAAGGCATAAGACCATAATAGCTCACACTTAAAGCACACAAACTAACCTACAATCCAGCTAATCCTCAATCAAGGCTTCAGGCCCACAATACTCCAACCAACTCAATAACTATAACATAAGAAAAAACATCTATTTTTAGGCAATGAAAGGAATTTCGAAGAATCATCATTCGAATGAGTAATTCAAGGTTGGTAGAACAGCGCCAAAGTGGTCTGGAGGCTACTTAAGCGGTTGCACCAGTACCAATACAGGCTAAACTTTGATTTTGATGCTCCGAACTCATTCGGAGTCCCATGAACACAAATCATATGTGAAATGTGATTGTTAAAGATATTATGGATTCAATAGGATCAACTATATAACATTAAGATGTCATGTACTAAATATTTTTATTGATGTCAACACTTTAACTATTACAAAGAAAGCAACCGAGTGTCTAAAATCAAAATGAAGACCACGAGACCAAGCTAAAGGTCCTATACAAAACCAAATTCAACATACCAAAGCTAATGCACTGAAAAAATTCTCATAGGACAACTAATTCTCTGAATATTGAACGTAGTTAATTTTGGGCTAAGTTTTCCAACATCTCTATTAAAAGCTCAAACTCATACTGAGAGCCTCGGGGCATGAACCAAAGGTCCTTATAAACCCAACTCAATGTTCCGCAACTAACAAAACTGTTAAAATTCCATTTTGAGGATGTCTATCTAAACTTTTGACCGAAGTCAACCGTTCAAGTTTCAAATGCTCCAAAACATAGAAACTCGCACGAAACTCAAACGAACAACTCGACGACTGAACTATTAGTCTCAACAATCATAAATTTCTTGAGGCTACTATAGGGAAAGCTCTAAATATCAAAAATATTTTTAAATAGTGGAAATGACCTGGAGGGTCATTATAGCTAATTTTATCTTCAAATTGCATATTTCGATTGATTAATTTGCATGATGTTATGTGGTGGATTCTGTTCGACTGATGATGCCCAATAGTACGTGTTATTTTTATTGCTACTACTCTTGCTATGCCATTTGGTATAGTTTGGTTGCAGGATTTAGAGATGTTTCATAGGTGAAGACGAAATTGATCTTTGATAGCTTCTACTATTCTTCCTTAATGGTGGGAGCTATGTCTATTTAATATAAATTGTGTATCCTCTTAAAAGTTGTTGTACCTGATGATTAACGTTTTAAAGACACTTCATCCAATTCTAAGTGTCAACGATCGTTAGTTAGTATATAACTCAACCAACTGAGTTGGGGTCGATCCCACAGAGAGTAGCTTTCTTTTGAATTCAAATTCGAAAGTATGACGGTGACCCTTTGCAACTGAACAACACAACACTTAAGAGTTTAACAGTCAAATTCCAGGAAGTTGTCACCAACCTATCAACAATCAATAAGGAACAATCAAATAACTAGAAAACACTTGGGTGATTGACTAACCAACTACCAAATTCAACTTAATGGGTGTACATCATTACTGACAATGTTAATTCATCGTGGGTAGAATGGACTATAAGTAAGGCAATTTTCTCTCGAACAATTACCTTATTTTCGTTGAGTTCTCTCGAACCTCAACACTATCCATAAGACGACCAGCCCACTTTCTCATCAAATCCACTCTCGAGCTAGATACAAAGGCTGAATCTTGGGTTTCACTTTCTCAAGCTGAAACCGTCATGACCCACTACTAAGGATGCCAAATCACTACGTTAGTTCTGTACTTCTCTCTTGAGCAAGCACAAAATTCTGAACTATATTACACTACATATGCCATAATGAAGTTAAACCACAGTAATAATTCAGACCCACTTCAAATTAACACCAAAAATCACTAATCGATAACACCCATTCAGTCAAATGCAACAATTGGTCATATTGTCAAACCCCCAAGGTTAGGGTTTTAGCCAGTCATAGTAAAAAGATGAAATTCAATACCTGTCACATTTTCCATAGCTGGGTAAATGAAATTCAAAAGTTAAAATTAACTAGAATCTTCTCTATTACAAAATCCAAATGAAAAACCTTGCTAAAATCACTTCAAATCAACAATGGTAGTGTTTTGCTCTCTATCTTTTGTTCCTCACGTTTCTGAATGCTTTCTCTCTCTTGCAAAAATCAATTTATATAAGTCTGATGTGTGATTTTTTGGGACCAATCGGTGAGGAAAGTCGGGCTTCGCCGACCGTTCGGCGACTCGCCGATCAATCTTCGTCTCACCTTCATTCTTCACATCTTCTTAGTCCAACCACTTTAATTTTAGGCAACCCAGATCGGGATCGCCGTTTCAATCCGCGATGCACCTTTTTGCCTTTTAACTCGCCCATCAGCACTTATCTGGATCTCCATCAGTACCTTTGGCGACGAGGTCTTCCTAATCCAATCTCAGAGTTCTGTAAATTTAAGCGATAGAGGAGTGACTTGGCGATTCGCCGAGTGATCTCAGCGATCATCAGGCTTGTTTTTCCTCTTCTCTTTTTCAGATTGTGTTGCCCTTGTTGACCATTTCTGTCCTAGCTTTGTTCATCAACCCATATATCTAAAAATCAAGGGTTTTACAAACAGAGCCCTAAATGAGTCTAAATCTTGGACTCATCACCTGGTTAGACTAATTCCTTGGGGAAGGTTTCGTGTAACTCTACACTAAAGGAATTTATATTTAAATTGAGTTAAGAGTATTTCTATATTTAAATAGGGTGTTAACTTATAATTTGTTCAGTTTCACATTTAATATCTTAGGTGTTAGAGTAGGTGTCCGCACAGTCCGGTGTGTTGATTCACAATTTTCTTCAACGATAATTGATATTTTTATTCACAGTAGTTATAAAATTTATATAAATATTAGTGACATTCAAAATAGTAAAGCTACAACTAAAGTATATATGAATTTAAAATTAAAGGTCAAAGTTAAGAGGGTATCATAATTTCTAAAAGAAGAATTACAATATTTAAATTTAAATAAAACCAAAAACAATTAACATTTTTCAGAAATGCCCTTGTTGAAGCAAGCATGTCGATGGAGACAAATAGTGATAAATAAAAGATGAATTATTATAAAATTATGAATATCGGTACTAATAGTTTAGACAAAAATAATATACTAGTTTACATATATAAATAAAAAATAAAAAATTTAAAAATATTTATTTAAACAAATAGTAATCAAAATAAGATATAAGTCGGTCAAAATTGGGTGTCAACAATATGGATTTCATAAATCTAATTTTAATTTTAAGCACTAAATAATAGGTCCAAAAGTTAATTCATTTTCTTTTCCAACTTCCATAGAATAGTTTACTAGTTGCATTTAATTTGTAATTTACCCACTTCTTCTAGATTTAAAAATTTATTGATTGAATTCACTTGGAAAGTTGGTGTACCACATATGTCTTATATATATTAGGACTTCCGTTTTGAATCAATATACAAAATAAAAAGATTATCATTGAGATTGGAGATATAGTGAAGTTGTAAAGAAGATGAAAAAAGA
This sequence comes from Solanum infundibuliforme, assembly GCA_029582565.1. Lineage (NCBI taxonomy): Eukaryota > Viridiplantae > Streptophyta > Magnoliopsida > Solanales > Solanaceae > Solanum > Solanum infundibuliforme. The sequence continues at coordinate 24,174 of JAJOOG010002294.1, forward strand.
ATCAACCATTGTATTCACACTTTTTTGTGTGTTTAGTTTGCTCGGTTAAGTTTCTTTTCCTTTTCCCATCATCTTAACACATACACTTACTGGCATATGCTATGTACATGCACATATGTATATAAAAAAGTTTAACGTTTGCGATTTGTATTACATATATTATATGTTTACCAATTGATCCATCTTATTTTTTTTGTCTCAAGTGTATTTTCTCCCTATATCATTTTTTTCAAGCACAAACAAAATATAAAGAAAAAGAGATTTTATTGATAAATATTTGAGAACACATTTTTGTTATCCTTTGATTCTCCCATATGAGTTTTCTCGATAATTTGAGGGTTTTTAGTAACGTATTTCTTGAATGTAGGATGATCTGAACCTTTTTGTAATGTATTTGATCGCTTGGAATATCGGGTGTCGATTTGAGGAAGACAATATTCAATGTCTTGATCTCTTTGTGAAAATCTAGGAGTTTATCAGATTTTGAGATGTGATGTTTTGATCTCTTTCTAAATAACCAAAAGTTTATCAGATATTTGAGGTGACTCTTCAAGGTAATATGTGTCCCTTTATAGGCGTGAGTTGGAATTTAAGGTAAATAGTCTCCGAGAAATTCTAACGAAAGCTTGAAGATGGATTGAACTCGTCTTGTTGAGTTATATTTTAAATTTGGTAAAATTTCGATGTCAACCAATCTTTTCAAAAAAGGAAAATAGTTAAAATATCCTTAACGTATTGAAAATGATTTTTAAATGTCCTCCTTCCATCTATTGGATCAAAATTTCCCTTAATGTTTTCTTTAAGTTCAAAAATATCTCTTTTTAACATAATGATGACATGCTTAGTGTGTCTTCTAATTGAACAAGTGACGTTAATTTATTGGTCCACATGAACTTTTAACCCCACCATTAAAAGTCGACTTGTCCATAACAAACCCAACAAGCAAACTCTTCTAAAATAATTAATCCAACTCATTAATTCCTTTTCATTTTACACCTCCATTTTCAACCTATTACATTTACACACAAATTCAACTCCATGCCAAATGTCATTCACTATAATTTCTGATAATCAAGTTCATTATTTGTAATTAGATTTAGTCATTTGGATATACTCATTAAGCTATTTGAAGAAAAAAGATATTCAAAAAAATTGCTTTAACTCTCCAAGAAAAGTTTAAGTCTATATATCATGGGACAAGAACGGATTTGAAGTGTCACGATCCAAAATTCACTTGTCGTGATGGCACCTATGTTCCCAACTGATAGGTAAGTCAACCTACTAGTTTTACCAATTTAACTAAATAATTAAGGTGAAAAGGCAAACAAAAAGTAGAATACCTAAAATACTAAGTCTTTCATAAGTATGAAGTGCGGAAAGCTAAATACCACCCAAGATTTTGGTGTCATAAGTGCAAGAGATTCTAAAATATAATGTCAGTCTAAATTAATATGACAAGTCTAAACATAAGAAATATCCTATCAGAATATCAAAACAATATAATAAATAGAGATAGATGAAGGTGTGGGCTACAGAATATCCAAGCAGCATACCACAACTCCAAGATAATCCAAACTCAAACTCAAAGCTTCAAGAAATGTGCTTGAATTTGAAACTCAATTTGCACCACAAAAGAGTGCAGCAAGTGTAGTATGAGTACGAAACCACGTGTACCCACTATATCTCATAGAACGACAACGAAGAAGTAGTGACAAGAGTATATAAGAAAATCATCCTTTAATTTTACCAGTCTACATTATACTTATCAGTCAAGTTTCATCAAATAAGGATAATGAAATATCACGCAATGTCCAACCACCAATAAAGCACATAATCAATTAGAATGAGGAATGTAATGAGATGCAATGCAATGTGACGCCATAAAATAATATGCCTCAAATGCCAAGTACTCTCTCAATTGTATATATATGATACTCCTAGAAAATACATCAAGAGTTCATGACCCATGGGGGACTCGCGAGGTCCATATACCGACACGGATGATCTTGACGTGTCTGTGCAGATGATCTCAACGCACTATCATAAAATCAAAAAATCCCAGCATGGACGATCTCCACGTGCCCAACTTATAATCATAAACAGTCCCTCGCACTGACGATCTCCACATGCCCAAATTATAATCATAACTCGATCTCAACACGGATGATCTCTACGTGTTTGACCTTTACTCATAGTTAATCTCATGTCAATGCATGTGCACAATATAATATCAATAAAAGGGGATGATGAAGCATCTCCTTAAATCAAATATCGCTATGACATATAATCTCCTCAATCATCACAAATATACATGTTCAATAGAGAAACACAACCACACAAAAGAAATCAAGTCACTAAATACATCAGCTAATGTCCATATGCTTTGGCATTCTCGAATTACAATCTATCATATTATAGTAATAAAATCTCTTTCATAACACTAGTACTCGTACCAATGCCCGTCACACCATTGGTACGAGACCCTCGTCTTTCGCCCTTACGCATTGTCTATTCCATTTTTAATCTTTAATTAGGAAAATGTCCTTCAACAAAATATGAAAGTCTTAACATACCTCGAAAGTCGAACATGTGCCATGAATTCCTCAAGATTTCGTCTTTCCCTTCCGTAAAGCTTCAAAATGTTCTCAATCTATCAAATATGTAATATTCGTAAGCAAGTGAGTTCATAGACACCCATATTATTATAGGTCTAGCCTAGGTCCAAAACTCCCCAAATCTATAATTAAATTCATAAATCTTGGTACCAACTAAATATGTCAAGTCTCATATTCTTAAATTTTAAGCCTAAGGTTAAGTCTCAATTTATCAAAATATCATAAATTTAATGGTATTCCTATAATACAATACACATAATATTTAGTTATCTATCTCAATATATCAAAAACTAAACTTATAATATGATAAACAATTAATATTAATAGAAATTTTCGTAACCAGTGGCGGCCATGAACCAAAAATCTTCTTACATCTAAACCCAAAACTATATGTCATCCAATGATGACATCATCATCACCAGTAACCAAAAGAACAAGATTTTACCCACCTTTTTGTCAAACCCAAATGGCAACCATTTAAAAGCCAAATATTTACAACAACAGATGAGGACGACGATGATGATGATGACGACGACGATGATGATGATGACGACGATGATGATGGCGACGATGATGACGATGGTGATGATGACGATGACGATAATGATGATGATAATGATAATGATAATGATAATGATAATAATAATAATAATAATTATTATTATTATTATTATTATTATTATTATAATAATGATAATAATGATAATAATAATGATAATCATAATCATAATGATAATGATAATAATAATAATAATAATAATAAATTTATGCTCATAGACTAAGGGGTCTTTTGGTTGGAAACAAGTTATCCCAGAATTAGTTATCTTGGGTTAGCTATCCTGGGATAACTTATCCAACATGTATATGGGATAACTTATCCTGTCACTATGCTATAAATGGTGGGATAAGTTATCCCAAACATGGCAACCAAACAAGATACCAAAATTTTATCTCATCACTAGTTTCTTATTCCATCACTATTTATTTTTATCCCTCACACCAAACGACCCCTAAATGTGATAAAACTCACTAACTTATATTTTTTATAAATATGGGTCAAGTGGTATAAGGTATTAAATAAATTATAAACTTGACTCATTATTATCAACAAATTAATTATTTAACAAAATGGTCATTAACTAAATAACCATAGTTAGACAATTAATCTAGGATTTCCATTTAAATTTTTTTGAGAAGAGCCTTTTATGAAGGAAAGAGTTTCAGTGCTCAAAACGACCTAACGGGTCGTTACAGAAAGTTGCAATGCAATTTTGTAACTTATTTGTTGTTTGAAAATTTATGTAAAATGAAAAAGAATTAAAGAGTAAGATTATTTTAAAAGGGTTTGTTTGTTGGGTTTGTTATGGACAAGTTGACTCTTATTAGTAGGGTTAAAAGTCAATGTGGACCAATAAACTAATGTCACCTCTTTAATTAGAAGACCTCACTAATGACATGTCATCATTCCATTAAAAACAACATTTTAATGTTAAGAACAATTTTGATACATAGATAAAAGAAGTGTATTTTCAAACCATTGTTAATACGTTAAGGGCATTTTAACTCTTTTCAGTTTTAGAGAGAAATTCAAAACAAAAAAGAATCTATCCCAAAAAATTCAATATAATTTTTTCAGCGCATCAAATTTTTAATTTAAAGAATCTATCCCAAAAATTCAAGGTCTCTTTCTCTCTCCTCTTACCAGATCTAATTATAAAATCCTAAAACTAAATAACAGGAAAATTCACTCCAGAAATATCATGAATGTTATTAACTTTGGATTATATGTTTTATACCTAAAATAAAAATGATTATCGTTAAAATTAAAATGTCATTGCTTATTAAAAGTAAGTATTCCCCTTTACCCATATTACCATTTGAGTCGATGAATATGCTTTTTAAAAAGGATTGAATTTGTTAGATATTTTCTAATCAAATCTATTAAAAAAAAGATAGAAAACTATATTCAATAAAAAAAAAAGTATAAGTATAAAAATAAATTTTACAATATTTATGTTGCTTCTCACTCTCCTTAAATTCACTCTCTAAGTCTCTATGTTATGTCACCATTGAAGATGGACCGAATTTCAATTTAAAATACTCTAAGGGGTCGTTTGATGTAATGGGTAAGGAAAAATAATTCTCGAATAAGTTTTTAGTATTCCTCAGTTCTTTATTTGATTAATAATTATGATTGTGATAAGTTATTCCTAAGTACTTTCTTAAACCTTCTTTTATACATCACTTTTACATACATGTATATTCAAATAGTTTTTAATACCATTCATAATAACATAGTTTTTATGACTATATATTTTTTCATTAAAAAATGGGAAAATGCATAAGTACCCCCCCAGCCTATGCCCGAAATCCCAGAGACACACCTAACCTTTACTAAGGTCCTATTACCCCCCCGAACTTATTTTATATGTAATATTCTACCCCTTTTTGGCCTACGTGGCACTATCT
>JAJOOG010002295.1:0-26087 GCA_029582565.1 Solanum infundibuliforme
ACTAATGATGTAGTAAATGAATGAGTCCTTATATGATGTTATGAAGTATGTTGGTCTTATGTCTAATGTTAAATGAAGATGTTATGACTTGTTGAATATGATGTGCCTAGTCTATGGTGGCTTCCTAGGAACACTTGGTGGGAGTAGTATTATGGGATGCTACTTGCACATTGCACTAGTGTGACTTGGGGGTTGTATTAGGTGATGGTTCCTATGTGAAGGCTATATGTAAGTTCACCCTTGGTAACCTTAAGGCAATACATTGCACCAAATATTCCCTAAGGGTTGCTTGAGGAAAAGAGTTAAGATAAAGAGGAAGGTAATGTATTGTATGCATTGAATGTGCCTAAAATGTTATAAGTGTCTCTAGGTGCTATTATGAATGGTTTCCATGTGTATGATGATGTATCTGGTTTATATTGTTCCTATTGTGCTAAATGTTCTTGAAGTTTCTCTAAAAAGGCATGATGCATAGTTTCCAACTAAATGTCCTTTTAGAAAGCATGTTTTGCATGGTTATCATACTTAGTTCATTCTTGTACTAACACCATTCTTCTTCATCTTTTACACCAAGTGTAGGTGGTGGTGGCTAAAGGGCCTTTCCTAGAAGTGATGAGCTTGGATTACTATTCCTAAGTTCGGTGTGTCCTTAAAGATTCAAGGACCTTTATGTTAAAGAGTTTCCTTAAGTTCTATGTACTAGATAGTAGTTTCTTTTGTATTAAAGGTTTAAATGAGGTGACTTTTAAGTCTTGTGTTATATTATGGAAAAGTTTTAAATTTTCCGCTATTTTTCTATGATAAATGATATGATCAATGCTAAGGGCTTGTATAAGACCTCCGAGAGGTCGTATACGCCGGTAATGACTAGCGGGTACTCTCGGGTCGTTACATCAATCCACACCCACCAGAGTTCCATCAGCTGTAACTTCTTTGACTACTGAATCAGTGCCAGCTCCAGCACCACCTCCAGTAGCCCCTTCACTCCCCGTAGCTCCATCTCCACCCAGATTTCTGAACAGATTGAAAGGAGATGGTTTACGAACCATTCTAGAAAAAAAGTTACTGTATGTGGAGGGTTTGGAAGGTAAGCATGTTGAGGTACTTGACACACTCAGGTATCATGAGTTCGAGCAATTCACTAGGCCACGGGGCCCTTACATTCCTTCCTGGATCTGGGAATTCTACATAGCCTATGGGGAGTTGGTCCCGAAAAATAAGAAAAAGGCTAGTGAGTTCCGACCAGTGAAGTCGGTTATGGTTAGAGGCAAGGAGGTGGAGTGTCACAGCGAGCATATTAATGTTGTATTGGGTCGACCGCTGCACTCGGCACTGCCCTACCAGGGTTTGCCTATTGTTTCGTCCCTAGATGATTTGAAGGGTTGGTTAGCTTCGATAATTTCTGACATCACCCTGAGGTGGATGGATGCGGGAGCTCCTATTGAGAAGAGGGATATGGACATCGCCTCCCGGTACTGGTTTGGCTTCATTAGCAGCACTATCATACCATTCTAGAACGAGTCCATTCTGCGTCATCCTAAGGTGGATCGCTTTGGTTCTATCATGGCTAGGAGGCGAATCGACCTGGGACTGCTGATTTCACAAGAGATGGCTGTGAGAGCCAAATAGACACTGACGTCACTACCATTTCATGTTCTATCACAGAGTTATGCCGATGTGCCGGAGTACCACGGGATCCTACTAGCGATATAGAGGTCACCCCGTCTTCCTCCACCGATATCCGGTGTATAGAGGTCGAATTCACATGAGAGGAGGTTGACAAGAGAAGAGTAGCCCCAGCCGATACTTCTCCAGAGGTCAATGTTGACTCATTATCAACAGAGACACCTGCGCCCACTACGGCCTCTGAGTCCTTAGGTATACCAGCTCCTTATTCTTCTTCCTCACAGGCTCCAGGTGCTTCCTCATCCTCCCAGCCCGCCAGGATCACTCAAGCCATGATCCTGAAGAAAGGGCAGTTGGCCTATTCAGCTAATGTGAGTTCCACCCGACTTGAGAGGTTTGTTCCAGAGATGATCGACATGGCCATACTAGCAGCACTTACCCCCTTCAGACTTTTGTTGATGCCTTGACAGTGAGAATCATGGCTTGTGAGATTAGACAAGGGGAGGCCTCTGAGGTGACGGCTTTAAAAGCCGAAATTGCAAGTTTGAGTAAGGATGTAGACTATCTTAAGTCTACTAACTTCACTTCACTCATAGAGAGGGCAGATGATGAGGATGTTCCTAAGACCACCAGAGATGTGCAAGGGGATGATGTAGCACATGCAGAGTCGGATGCAAAGATCGACGAGCAGTTGATAGTAGCACGACTGAAGAGACACATGAGAGCAGAGATGAGAGCATATTCAGAGACTTGCCAGACCTTATGGAGGCGGTTGTGGATCCAGCGATCCAGACATTGCCGTCTAAGACGTCCACAACAGCTCCTACTGGATCTGGCATTGTCGTTCCGTCTGAGGCTACTCTGGGCACTGATGCCCATATGCAGACTGCTACATCAGCCACCGAGATCCCGATAGAGAGAGGAACTGCATAGACAGGACCTTTCTTTACCTTACTCTCTGTTTTACTTTTGATACTTTAATTTGCATTTGAGGACAAACACTTTTATTTGTGGTGGGGTGAGGCCCACCTTGTTTGTTTGCTTGACATGGATATTTGTGTTTTTGTGTATATATTTGGGTTGCTCTATTTTAAATTGTGTCAACACTGCTTTTCTGTGGATATTTGAGCTTGAGGCTCCACTTACTTATAATTGCAAAATGATTTTGACCCTTCTTCAGAAAAATTTTGAATTTTTCGCACATTTTTGCCATCCCTCGTGAATTGAATGTCGGTGTTCTTTTGCAAAAATTTGAGTCTCGGTTTTGATCAATAACGATGACTTGAATATTGCTCTAAATTGAACGAACATGAATGTGCGGCTACGACGTGGCCAAATGAAGTTGCATAAACAATATGTGAACTCTTTGCATCTCGTTGTGATTAGCCATTTATCGAATTAATTCTCTTGTAATGACCGTTGCACACTAGCGAAAGTGTGTAGTCCTTTTTGACTTAAGTGTCGATGCCTTGTGTGATTAGCTTACTTTGAACCATGCATGAATAAACCTAGAATTTGCCCCGTTAGTCTGATTGATTCAGAAAGGTGTCCTCTTGAGATGATCTTAGGCAACTTTAAAGAGTGTGAGCCAAATTTGACATATACCTTTTTTGTGGCCTACACGTGAGCGTGTGAATCCTTACCTTTCTTTGGAGGAACCTTGATGAACCCTAGACCTTACTTGACCCACTACCTATAATCCTCTTGATTTGTGGTTTAGTGAATAGCCAACATAGGCCAAAAGCCTAAGTTGGGGGAGTGGTGAAAAGGAAAAGGAGAAGTCAAGAAGTGCAAGAAAAGTCTCCATTAACCCATGGTATTGTATAATAATGGAACCCCTCCAAAAAAAAAAAGAGAATTGTGGAATAAAGTAGAAAAGAAATCGAGTTTCCAAGCAATCCATGGAGGTGAATAAAAAGATGACTTAGAAGCACTAGAAAAAGAATTGATAAAGGAAAATAAGGGAATGCCTTGAGAATACCACTGTAACGACCCTAAAAACCAACTAGAGTAACTAGAGCCTAACGTGTGTTCATTTGTGTTCGTCTTGAGTTTTGATGGTGTTTAGAGTTGTCCCGAGCCATAGTTGAGGTGTTTAGGGGTTAGACGTCAAGGTACGACTCCCCAAGGACCACCCTAAAGGTCCTTGAGGAGGACCCTAAGCTTAACCCCCAAAGTGCCAAGGAAAAACCATGATTGGCCAAAAGTGGCCAAACCACGGTCATGACCTATGGCTTGTGAGTCAAACCACAGCCAGTAGTCTTGGTCCGTGGTTGCAGGCTGTCAAAGTTGACCCTCAGTCCCAAACCATGGACCCCATTGATGGGGCGCGGACCAGACCACGGTCTGTGGTCTGGTGGGCGTGGTTCGAAACTGGTTGTTGTCCAAGGGACTCGGCCAAGTGGGGTTCTTTTAGTAATTTGTTAATTAATTATTTTAAGTATTTGGGTCATTATTTTAAGTGTATTAAGGTATGATAAGAGTATTAAAACATTAAAATGGTATTTTAGAATTCATTCTTCACTTTTCCCTAAATCAAAACCCTTCTATCCTAAATACTTCTCTCTAAAAGTCCATAAAGGGGCTAGGTCAAGTTGAAGCTAGGGTTGAAGGTTTCAAGTGTTTTCTTCTCAAAAATTCGTGGTATAAATGAAGGTTAAGGTATGGGGATCCTTTATCCTTTGTTATTCTTCCTTTCAAGGAGCTTAATCCAAATGGTTTCAAAGTTCTTCCAAAATCACAAAAACCCTAATTTCGATTCTAATCATGGGTTCTTGCATTAAATGATTTTTAATGATGATTTATGTTATTATTGATGTTTATTGATGGTTTTAAGAAAGAAAATTCCATGAACCCATGTCTTTCCAAGATTCCAAAATTTGGCTTATGAAGTGGGTTTAATGTTTAAGATTGAATGATGAAGGAATTATGCTTAGATTGAATTGAATAGTTGATTTCTATTATTATATATGTTTATCTATTGTGAATTGTTGAAGAATTTAGGAATGGTGTTTGAGGCTTTGGAAAAAGGGTAAGTGGACCTAACTTCATTGTTAATGTAGAAGTGATAGATTGATGTATGATCCACTTATGGTGGAAGTGCTTATATGTTGAATGTATTGTGATTATGGCCTTGAAGGCATTGTATGAGGAAGTTGAAATGTTGACATGATATCATATATGTGAATGTGATGTGAAGGATTTGAATGAGAATCTAATGATGTAAAGGTAATCATGTTGTTAATGTAAAGGTGTTCATGTGATCTCAAGGTGATCTTGTATACGTTGTTATTGTATTGTGATTAGAAGTATGTCCTCTCTTAATGTCCATATGTGATGATGATGGAATGTGAAGGATCTCTATAATGTGATGTATGTCTTGAATTGGTAGACTTAGGTGCCTCTTCTTGATACATGAAAGTTATGGAATGTAATCTCTTGACTTGGTAGGCTTAGGCACCCTTCTCTTGAGTAATGAAAGTATCTTGACTTGATGTCTTATTGTATTGAATTGGTAGACCTAGAGTTGGTGCCTCTTTATAAATGAATGAATGTGTAGAATCGGTAGACCTAAGTATGGTGCCCTTTCTATGAATGATTAATGAGGCTTCTAGGCTATGCCTTGAACCGGTAGACCTAAGTAGGGTGCCCCTTCATGATGAGTCTAGACCGCTAAGTGATTGAAAAACCTTGAAGCGGTAGACCTTATGATGGTGCCTCCTTCTTGTGTGAAATGATAGACTTAGACACGCTGGGCTGGAACGGTAGAAAACCCTCTCTAAGAAATTCAATGACCTATCATTTATGAACCTTGATCGGTATATCCCTGTGGTGCCCTTCTTGGTAGAAGCACTATGGGTCGGCTAGACTTAGGGATGGAGACTTCTCTAGTACATACATGTGAATGAAATTACTCTATCGGAACTAAGGCTAAGCACCGAGTGGATATGGTTAAGAAGGTAGCCCTCTCCAAGTTTGAGGTTAGGGTACACTGAACTTCTTTGAATATCCCCTAAACCATGTTCCTACATGGGTTGCTTATTAGTTCTACCCTTGGCAAGTAGAACACGTTCCACTGAGTAGGGTAGACTCCGGATTCCATGCCTAGCTAGTATGGTCTATGTCGGTTAATGCCTATTCCCGTCATGTGGGATGTGCACTCTAGTCATTGGATAGGTTCTACAACGTGTAGGTAGTAGTATGGGATGTTATCTACACATGGCAGGAGTAGGCCTTTAAGCTACTAAAGTGAGTTCCCTAAGCCTTAATGGCTATTGTATGAAAGTCCTCTAAATTCATGAATGTGTCCTAAATGACTCTAAAGAAGAATGTTGACTTGTCACCCTTTTTAATATGTTGGATATCTCTCTTGTATTAAGGAAATGAACTAATTAGCATGTTGTATTGAAATGTAAAGATTCTTACTTAGGTGTGTCATAGGGTAACTTTAGATAGAGGTCCTAAGATCATGAAATGAGTTGTTTCGACGAATATGGTTATGTGTTGAATATTAGTACTAGTTGTGCATGATGGATTGTGATATAAAACATGATAAGTGGTAAGTTCACATTTGGTGGCCTTAGGATGATGCTTTAGTGTGGATGGTGGTATGGGACACTATTCATACAATGCACAAAGTGTTGTCCAAGGGTTACTTGAGGGGGATGGTTTAAGGTGAAGGAATGGGTTATGTGTGGAGTATGTGCTAAAGTGGTTAATGACTTGTATATTGGTTATGGTTGAGTATTGTGACTCTTATACTTGTATTTTCATGAAGTTTTACCAAATGGCATAAAAGTATGTTTCTCCAATAAATGTCCTTTTTAGCATGTTTTTGCATGGTTTCTATACTTAGTACTTAATTGTGCTAACCCCTTTCTTCCCCTCTTCTTACTAAAGTGTAGGGATTGGAGATGTTGGTGTTCTATGGTTGATGGATAGGTTCCTAAGGTGCTTGAGGATGAAAACTTGGTGAGTCCTCATAGATTCAAGGACAACACCCAATATGTTCCTTTATGCCTTGTAGTTTTGTTATAGTTTTGAGTGGGCTTAGTCCCAATGTTGTATTCAATTATTAGATGGTTTTGAGACATCATGAATAAAGTCTAGAAAGTCTTCCGCTTGTTATTTAATGAAAGTATCTTTGTGTGTGAAGAAAGTTTTTAATTCCTTATGGTTTTTACTATCTATGCGATGAATAAATGCTAAGAGGCTTGTATTAGACCTCCGAGAGGTCGAGTACGCCGGTTACGACTAAGGGGTGCTCTCGGGTCGTGACAATCACATCTCACGAGGAAAAAGTCACTGAACCTAAATGACCATACCTTTGCACTCATCCCCATTACAAGCCTTGAAAAGACCTTTTTGATCTTGAGTAAGCCAAATCGAATGTCGATTGGAAAATAAGGGCAAACCTATGGGTGAAAACATGCATTATGTTCCTCTTTTTGAGTGTGTGCGTTGCATCTGATTCCTGATCTCAAATTTATTGACTCTTGTGTGTGAATAAGGAATCTCTTTGTGTAAGGGCATTTAGATACTTTTTGTTGAGCTCGAACTTGCACAAGTAGCAAGTATTGCGAGCATGAGAATTTTTGGTAATGGTGTGTCACAACCTGAATCTTTGAGTACACAATTGATCCTTGCATAAGTAAACTGAGTATTCATGATTGAGTCTTGTGTGGTACTATTTGAGAAACCGATTTTGAATGGCTGAACTTGGGTTTGCTTGAGGACAAGCAAAAGTTTAAGTTAGGGGTGTTGATGAGTCCACAAATTGGACTCATTTACGGCTTTATTTTAATAGAAATAGTGTTCTCAAATTCTTGTTTTACCTCGATATCTAACGAAAACCTTTAAGTTTCAGGTATTTGAAGTTTGAAGGAAAGCATGGACACTACGTCACAAAAAGGGACCAAAAAAAGGCTAAAAATAATGAAGAAATGAAGGCCTAAGGATCGCCGAGTCCACTTGGCGAGCCGCCGAAGTGCCTTACTTCGCCTTTTGTTCCAATGTGCTGAGCCCTGAAGGAAAGGATCAAGTCAGCAGAAAAAGGGAGCATTCGGCGCATCGCTGAGGAGTTTCGAGAAGTAGTACTATGTCGCACAATGACCCAGAGCACGACGATGCTGAAGGTTGATGCAAGACGGCGACGAACTACACCAAAGGGCGAATCACCGAATTGATCGGCGATTTCGACTAACCTCGCCGAACGATCCGCTGTAGCACAAATCTGAAGTCTATAAATACTAAACTCTTTAGAATTTTTTAGAGAGTCGAACAATTATTAATATTTCTAGATAGAATAGTACGGTTTGCTCTAAGTGAGAGGGTTTTGGAGACTTGAAGGAGAAGAGGGTTTTCATCTTCAAGATTTGGAGTTGGGTCTCTTGGATTCTTCATTCTTGGCCTATAACAAAAATTAAATTTTCATACCCATTTGAATGCAAAATCATTTAGGTATGAATTTCTATCTCTTGATGTCTGACTAAAAACCTCAATTCTTGGGGTGTGATTTAGCAAATATGGGTTAAGGTATTTGTTGGGTCTTGCTTGCTGATAGTTTATTTGTAGTTTAATTGTGATTACGTTTAGTTGTTGTGTTTGAATCTAATGAATTTGTAGTTGCAAATACAAGTTTATTTATGTGTTTTCGGCTTGCTCGAGAGAGAAGTCATAAAACTAAGACCACTAACTTGATGGCCTAAGGAGTGGGTCGACATGAGGTTCAGCCCGATGGGGTGAGCCCTAGTCTCATATCCTCACACTCAGCTCGAGAGAGTGAGTGGGGTAAGGCGTAGGCTGGCCTTCATGCGGCAAGTGGGTGTCCGAGAGGAACCCATTTGAAACGGGGTAAGTTTCTTGAGAGAGAACTTATTTCCACATAAAGCTTAGTCTAGTCACTATTACTCTATAGATTTTCTATCGAAAGCATGTACCTAATAATTTAGATTAATCCGTATTCCGGTCACATCCCAAGAATCCCCCCTCATTGTCTAGATTCCATTGTTAATTTGTTGTTTATATTTATTTGTGACAAAACCCCCATTTGATATTTGACTTATTTGTGTCACCCCCTTTTATTTACTATGTTTTTACTCGTTAATGTCTTTAGCTACGACTAGTTAGAACTAAATTTTATTTTTTTATAAATTCTCAAAACCACTCTCTTGGGATGACCCCAACCCTTGGTTGGGTTATTATACTACAGCATGATCATAGACATTTGAATTGGAAGTTGTGTCATTGATTACGGCAAACATCACGTGGCAAATTAGCGAGTCGCCGAGTTTCATCAGCGATCATCAGGCAATGTTCATCACAAGAGACTCAATTTGATAATTGGCCAGTCACAACGAGATGCAAAAAGTTCACATATTGTCTATGCAACTTCATTTGGCCTCATCATAGCCACACATTCATTTTGGTTTGATTGAGAACACCATTCAAGTCATCGGTATTGATCATAACCGATACTCAAATTTGCACAAGAACAGCCACAATTAAACACACAAAAGGTGGCCGAAAAAAATTCAGCAGGGTCCAAGCACACACCCCTACCAAAAGCATTTAACATTGTCCCCAATGTAAGTAGAGAACGGACAGTCCCATAAATAAAATAAGAAAAAAAATAAAAACTAACAAATAAAGATAAAATTCTAGTGTGTAAACATGCAGAGCAAGGTGACGCGGAATCTTCACTAAGTGCCCAGTTGGTGAGAAAATGAAACAGTTGTCGAATGCTTCGGCGGTGCGCCCAATGGTCCATATATTGCTTTAAGTTCCAGTGTGCGACACTCTCAGAAAGGAGCAAATCGGCGGAGGTTGAAGTGGTCACTGAACAGGTCGACGCTTCGCATAATGGACTTGTAAAATCGCTGAACAATCGTTGAGTTAAGCTATCAGCAATGGAGTAGAAAATCAGAAAAAATCGGGTCACCTAAGCACATCGGCAATTCACAGAGTGATGAAGGTCTCCCACCGAATGTTCCAGTGTCTCAGCTCCATTTTTTAAGGCCATAAGGCGGACAATGTCATGCTCGCCGAACCGATTCGGCGATCCGCCAATAACATCCTCTTCTCGTACAATATCTTGCACCATCAAAATCAACACACATTATTTGAAACACTAACACTTGGGTTGCCTCTCAAGAAGCACCTTATTTAACGTCGTGACATGACGTGGCAATTCTCTTAAGCATCTTCCAAGTACACCACCTCAATCAGAGAAATCTATTGGCACTCGCCAAAGTAAAACTTCAAGCGTTGCCCATTCACCTTGAATGCAGGTCCTTCTTGACCTTCCACTTCGATGGCACCATTTGTGAACACTCGTGTCACTCTAAAGGGCCCTGACCATTTGGATTTGAGCTTTCCCGGAAAGAGTCTAAGTCGAGAGTTATATAGTAACACCATGTCTCCCACTCTGAACTCCCTCTTAAGGATTTTAGAATCATGCCATTTCTTAATCTTTTCCTTGTAAATGGCTGAACATTCGTAAGCCTTGAACCTGAATCCGTCCAACTCAATTAATTGCTTTACTCTCTCTTTTGAAGTTCTGTCCAGTCCAAATTTAGAGCTTTCAATGCCCATAATGCTTTGTGTTCTAGTTCAACTGGTAGATGCCAAGATTTACCGAAAACTAGCTGATACGGAGATATTCCGATCGGTGTTTTGTATGCAAAGTGATATGCCCATAGCGCGTCATCAAGCTTTCGTGACCAATCGGTCCTATTAGCATTCACTGTCTTGAACAAGATGCTTTTGATCTCCCGATTTGACATATCAACTTGGCCGCTTGTTTGTGGATAATACGGAGTTGCTACCTTGTGTTTCACTCCATACTTACTCAATCCGGATGAGAACCACTTGTTGCAGAAGTGGGATCCCCCATCACTAATAATGGCCCGAGGAGTACCAAATCTAGCAAAAATGTAGCGTTTAAGGAATTGAACAACACTTTTCCCTTCATTGTTTGGAAGTCCAACAGCCTCCACCCATTTAGAAACATAATCTACGGCCACCAAGATATACTTATTAAAAAATGAACTCACAAATGGGCCCATGAAATCTATTCCCCAAACATCAAATAGCTCAACTTCTAAAATGGGCGTAAGAGGCAACTCGTGTCTTTTGGACACTCCACCATGTTTCTGGCATTAACTGCACTTCCTAACAAACTCATGAATATCTTTTTACAGTGACGGCCAGTAGTAGCTACTTTGGAGGATTTTAGCAGTTGTACGTACACCACCATGATGACCCCCAACAGGTGAAGCATGACAAGGATAGAGTATTTCGATGGCTTCTTCTTCTGGAACACATCTCCTAATGATATGGTCTGCACACTCTCTGAATAAATATGGTTCATCCGAAAACTACTTCATAACATCGTACAAGAACTTCTTTTGTTGGTAGAAGTTCAGTTCATCCGGCATTAATCCACACATTATGTAATTGGCAAAATCAGCATACCAAGGATGTTTTTTGAGAGTTACCATCAATACATGTTCATCGGGAAAAGAATCATTCATATTGATCTCCAACTCGTCATTTTCCTTGCCTTCTAATCTTGATAAGTGGCCAGCCACCTGATTTTCATAACCTCTCATATCTTTGACTTCAATGTCGAATTCTTGCAATAGTAGCACCCACATTATCAATCTTGGCTTGGCATCTTTCTTTGCCATCAGATAACGCAAGAACATGATTAGTGTGAACAACCACTTTAGTACATTGCAAGTATGCTCGTAACTTCTCAAACGCATAAACTAACGCAGGTAATCTTGTTCTGTTACATTAAGCACTATTTAGAGTTTTGCTTGCATAGTAAATGGGATGAAATAATTTGTTGCGTTTTTACCCCAGTACAACACCTAATGCCATGCCACTTGCATCACACATTACTTCGAAAGATTCTGATTAATCGGGACTAATGATAACCAGGGTAGAGTCCATTTTTTCTTTCAAGAACTTGAAAACCACCATGCAAGCATCATCAAAGTGGAATTTCACCTCCTTCTCGAAGAGTTTACATAGAGGATGTGCAATCTTTGAGAAGTCTTTGATGAACCTCTGGTAAAAAATGGCATGTCCCAAGAAACTACGAACACCATTCACCGAAATTGGTGGTGGTAATTTCTCAATTACTTCAATCTTCGCTTTATCAACCTCCGGCCCCTTTTGCAACACTTTGTGACCAAGAACTATACCTTCCTTAACCATGAAGTGGCATTATTCCCAATTTAGGACCAAATTTGTCTCCACACATCTTTGCAAAACTTGTCCTAAGTGTGCTAAACATTCTTCAAAAGTGTCACCCACAACCGAGAAGTCATCCATGAATACCTCCATTAAATCCTCCACCATGTCAGAAAAAATAGATAACATGTAACGTTGAAATGTTGTCGGAGCATTACATAACCCGAATGGCATCCGTTTGAAGGCAAAAGTTTTGTATGGGCAGGTGAAGGTGGTTTTCTCTTGGTCTTCCGGAGCAATGGAGATTTGGTTATAACCGGATACCCATCCAAAAAGCAATACCAACCTCTCTCTGAGAGTCGATCAAGCATTTGATCCATGAAAGACATGGGAAAGTGATCCTTTCCAGTCCACAAATTTAACTTTTGGTAATCCATGCATACTCTCCATCCGATCACTGGTCTCATAGATACAAGCTCCCCCTTTTCATTTGGGACTACTATGATGCCTTCATTTTTTGGTACACATTCTACCAGACTTACCCATTTTCTATCCGCAATATGGTAGATTACACCTCCGTCCAACCACTTTACTATCTCCTTTTGCACCACTTCTTGCATCGGTGGGTTCCATCTCCACTGATGTTCAACACTCAGCTTACAATCACTATCAAGCTGAATTTTGTGAGTGCAAATACCGGGAGGAATGCCCACTATGTCAGTGATAGTCAAACCTACAGCTTTGATATGCCTTCTCAACACCTGAAGGAGAAATTTTACCTTCCATTCAAGAAAGTCAGCTGCAATGATCACCGGTAAGGTGTTATTTGCCCATAAGAAAGCATATCGGAGATGGGAGGGAAGTACTTTCAACTACAAATTTGGTGGTTCCTCTGTTGATGGTTTTGCGGGAGAACTTTCTCAATTTTTTAGATCAATGTCCAACTTCAATGGAGTCTTTGAATACCAACCCCCCAATGCTAAAAGAGCAGCTACTACCTCTTCATATCCTTGAATTTCGAATTCATCATAGTTAGCAAGTACAACTTCAAGTGGTTCACTCATACACATCAAATGGCTCATAGTAGCCACAACCTCATCAATAACATCAACAGTGGAGACCACGTGAATATCACTCGGGTGTTTCATTGACTTACAAACATTAAAGGTTACTTCATCTTCGTTCACCCGAAACTTTAGTACTCCGCTTTCAATATCCACTAATGATCTCTCGATGGCCAAGAATGGTCTTCCCAAAATGATGGGAATTTCAGCATCTATTTCACAATCGAGAATGACAAAATATGCCAAGAAAATGAACCGGTCAACCTTTACCAAGATGTCATATAGTATCCCCACAAGATGTTTAATTGATTGGTCTGCCATCAAGAGTCTCACTGTTATGGCCTTCGGTTCACCCAACCCAAGTTGTTTATAGATCGCATATGGCATTAGGTTGATGCTTGCTCCTAAATTGCATAGGGCTTTAACAAATTGGAGCATGCCGATGGTGCAAGGGATGGTGAACGCTCTGGGATCTTCTCTCTTTTTGATCAGCTCCTTAGTCATAATTTCACTACAACTATGAGAAACTTTGATTGTCTCAAAATCCAAGCTCCTTTTCTTTGTGACTAACCCCTTCATAAATTTGGCATAACCTGGCATTTCCAACAATGCTTCCACTAGAGGGAGATTAATTGATAATGTCTTGAACACCTATAAAAACTTCTTGAAATTGTCATCCTCATTCTTTTTCTTGAGACGTTGGGAAATGGATGAGATATTTTGGGTAAAGATTGCATAACTTTTTGGATTGGATTGTGTTTCTCTACACCTTTTTGTTGTTCTTTGGCAATGCTTTGAACATTGCCGAACAATCGTTGAGTTAAGCTATCAGCGATGGAGTAGAAGAGTGGGAAAAATTGGGTCGCCTAAGCACATCAACGATTTGCAGACTGATGAAGGTCTCCCACTGAATGTTCCTGTGTCTCAACTCCATTTTTGAAGTCCATAAGGCGGCCTATCTCATGCTCGCCGAACCGATTCGGCGATCCGCCAATAGCATCCTCTTCTCACACAATATCTTGCACCTGTAAAATCAACACACATTATTTGAAACACTAACACTTGGGTTGCCTCCCAAGAAGCGCCTTATTTAACGTCGTGGAACGATGTGGAAATGCTCTCAAGCATCTTATAAGTACACCACCTCTCTCCCACCGAATGTTCCAGTGTCTTAGCTCGATTTGTGAAGTCCATACGGCAGCCTATATCGTGCTCGCCGAACCGATTCGGCAATCCGCCAATAGCATCATCCTCTTCTCGCACAATATCTTGCACCTGTAAAATCAACAAACATTATTTGAAACACTAACACTTGGGTTGCCTCCCAAGAAGCGCCTTATTTAACGTCGTGGCACGACATGGAAATGCTCTCAAGCATCTTCCAAGTACACCACCTCAATCAGAGAAATCTATTGGCACTCAACCAAGTATAACTTCAAGTATTGCCCATTCACCTTGAATGTAGGTCCTTCTTGAGCTTCCACTTTGATGGCACCATTTATGAACAGTCGTGTCACTCTAAACGGCCCTGACAATTTGGACTTGCGCTTTCTCGAAAAGAGTCTAAGTCGAGAATTATATAGTAACACCCTTGTCTCCCAATCTGAACTCCATCTTAAGGATTTTAGAATCATGCCATTTCTTCATCTTTTCCTTCTACATGGCTAAACTTTCGTAAGCCTTGAACCTAAATCCATCCAACTCATTTAATTGCTCTACTCTCTCTTTTGAAGTCTTTGTCTAGTCAAAATTTAGAGCTTTCAATGCCCATAATGCTTTGTGTTCCAGTTCAACTGGTAGATGGCAAGATTTACTGAAAACTAGTTGTTACGAAGACATACTGATTAGTGTTTTGTATGCTTAGCGATACGCCCGTAGCGCATCATCAAGCTTTCGAGACCAATCAGTCCTATTAGAATTCACTATCTTAGCCAAGATGATTTTGATATCCCAGTTTGACAATTCAACTTGGCCGCTCGTTTGGGGATGATACGGAGTTTCTACCTTGTGTTTCACTCCATACTTACTCAATGCGGCTGAGAACCACTTGTTAGAGAAGTGGGATCCCCATCACTAATAATAGCCCAAGAAGTACCAAATCTAGCAAAGATGTAGCGTTTCAGGCATTGAACAACACTTTTTCCTTTATTGTTTAGAAGTGCAACTTTGGAGGACTTTAGCAGTTGTATGTACACCGCCATGATGCCCCCCAACAGGTGAAGCATGACAAGCATGGAGAATTTTGATGGCTTCTTCTTCCGGAACACATCTCCTAATGATATGGTATGCACACTATCTGAATAAATATGTTTCATCCCAAAACTACTTCTTAACGTCGAACAAGAACCTCTTTTGTTGGTAGAAGTCCAGTTCGTCCGACATTAATCCACACATTATGTAATTGGCAAAATCAGCATACCAAGGAGGTTTTTATGGAGTTACCATGAATATATGTTCATCGGGAGAAGAATCATTTTTGTCGATCTCCAGCTTGTCATTTTCCTTGCCTTCAAATCTTGATAAGTGGTCAGCCACCTGATTTTCACAACCTCTCATATATTTGACTTCAAAGTCAAATTCTTGCAATAGTAGCACCCACCTTATCAATCTTGGCTTGGCATCCTTCCTTGCCATCAGATAACGCAGTGCAGCATGATCAGTGTGAACAACCACTTTAGTACTTAGCAAGTATTCCTGGAACTTCTCAAACGCATAAACTACCACAAGTAACTCTTGTTCTGTAACTGTGTAACAACCCTAAAAATGAAATAGGATGAACTAGAGCTTGGCATGTGTTTTGGAAGTTGGTAACTTGTTAAAATGATGAGTTTTGGCTTTTAAAGTTTAGTTTGAAGAGTTTTGAGGTAAAACGTCAAGGGACGACCATGACGTTTGGAAACTAGCCTTTTGGTGCTAGTATGTTCTAATGTGTTGTCATTGAAGTTCGTGTGTTGTTTGAGGTCTAAAACTTGTAGAAGGGACCCTAGTACTTAGATTGACATGTGTAGGGGTTAAACGTTCGGGTACGACTCCCCAAGGACCACCCTAAGGGACCCTAAGTTTAGACCCCAAAGGGGTGAACTACGGCCATGACCCTAAGTTTAGACCCCCGTAAGTCTGCCTCTGTAAGTCAAGACTTAGCCTAGGGACCTTAGCTCCCATGGCCAAGTCTCAGTCACCAACTACAGACCAACAGGACGCTCCGTATGACCACCTACGGTCCGTAGGTGGGGGTCTCGTAAGTCACCCCTACAATCTGTCAAGTGTCGGCCAATTAGAGGGGTGAGTTGGTAAATTCACCCCACGTTCCTATTTAGACAGGGACGGTTATTTTATGTATTCTTTTTTAGGTATTTTAAGTATATTAAGACTATAATTTCCTATTTAGAATTCAGTCTTCAAATAAAACGCTTCCCTCCCAAAAAGGTTCTCTGTAGAACTCCATTGAAGGTCAAGGTGAAGATCAAGCTAGGGCTATGGATTTTCAAGGGTTTCTTCCTCAATTTCATTTGGGTTCCTCAAGGTTAAGGTATGGTGATCCTTTATCTAGGGTAAGCTTCATCCTAGAGTCAATTTCAAAATAGTTTTCAAGTTTCCAATGTTTATGAAAAACCCTAATTCTTACTCAAACTCATGGGTTCTTGCATCAAACAATTTCAATTGATAGGATATGATAATGTTGATGCTTAATTGATGAATTTAAGATGAAAAACTCTACGAACCCATGATTTCACTAAAGTCCTAAATTTGTCTTATGAAGTGGGTTTTATGGTTATGATTGGATGATGATGGAATTGTTCTTAGATTGAATTATTTCTATTGTTGTCTATACCTAATTATGGTGTACTTTTGGGAAATTGAGTAACGGTGATTATGGCTTTGGAGAATGGTAAGTTGACCTAACTTCATGTTATAGTAGAATTGTTCTTGTATGGATTGATCCACTTTGAAAGGTGGAGGTGGTTATATATTGAATGTGTTGTGATTATGGCCATGAAGGCATTATATGGTGAATTGAAGTGTTATCATGTTATTGTATAGATGGTTGTATAATGTGAAGGTGTTTATGTAATCTCAATGATGATCTTGTGTGTAGTATTATTGTACTATGATGGAAAGTATGTTCTCTCTTAATGATCATGTATGAGGTTGATCTAATGTGAAAGGTCCTCCTAGCATTGTAATGTATTCTTGCACATTGATTTGGTAGGCCTAGGGCATCCTCCTCCTTGTGTAATTGAATGTGATGTGATGAATGTATCGTAGGACCGGTAGACCAAATGTGGTATCCCCTCCATGAAGTGTGATTGATTTCTTGAATTGGTAGACCTAGTATAGGTGACCTTTCATGAATGAATGATGAATGACCTTGAATCGGTAGACCCAGTGTAGAAGGCACCCTTCTTGGAAACTCATGAGCTATCCTTAATGTACCTTGAATCGGAAGACCTAGTGAAAGGACCCTTTCTTGTGTAATGTACTTTGAGTCGGTAGACCTAGTATTGGTAGCCCTCTCAAGTACTATGAATGTGAATAAAATGCTCTATGGGAATGGAGGCTAAGCACCGAGTGGATAGGGTTAGATGGAAACTTTCCCAATGATAGGCTAGAGTTCAAATGAACATCTTCCTACCCCAGAACTATGCTCCCACATAGGAGATTTATTAGCTAGTGGTCTACACCAATGGTATAATATCATCTAGTTCTAACTTAGGAAAGTAGAGCACCTCTTTCCGGTGTGGGGATAGAACACCGGATTCCATGTCTAGCTCTCATGGTCTATGTCGGTTAATGCCTATTCCCATCATGTGGGATGTGCACTCTAGTTATTGGATAGGCTCTACAACATGTAGGTAGTAGTATGGGATGTTATCTACACATGGCACGAGTAGGCTATGAAGATACTAAAGTGAGTTCCCTAAGCCTTAATGGCTAATGAGTGAAAGTCCTTTAAAGGAATGAATGTGTCCTAAATGGCTTAATGAAGATGTTGACTTATTTTCTAAATGAAATGATGAATGAGTAGCTTATATTGATGAAATGATTACTTAGCATGTTGTGTATAAATGGAAAGGTTCTTGTCTATTGTAGCCTTGAGGAATACCTAGGTGTGGTATGAAGAGGTTGTATGGGCAGCCACTTCATGTCTTACTTAGGTGTGTCTTAAGGTAACTTTAGATAGAGGTCCTAAGTGGTTGAATGGCTTATTGATGTATGTACTTATGGGTTATATGTGGTTCTTGCCTAAATGTGATGTATGAGACTTTATATATTGAATGTGATGATTATTATGCCTTAATATCATGTTATGAAGAATTTATCAAAAATGGCATACAAGTATGATTTGAACTCAAATGTCCTTTTTAGCATGTTTTTGCATGGTCATCATACTTAGTGCTTAATTGTGCTAACCCCATTCTTTATTTTCTACAAAGTGTAGGTTCCGGCAAGTGATAGCAATTCTCTAGTGAAGCTTGGGATTAGAAGGTCTCTCAAGACCTATCTTGGTATGTCATCATATGTTCGAGGACAAGGATTCTATGTTTCTAGTTTTGTATTGAGACTCTTGTAATAGACTTTAGCATTTTCGATTGTATAAAGGGTCGTGACCCTATCTTGTATGTTTGTCCAAGGATGGCCATGTGAGACTAAATTTTCCACTGTGTCTTTGAAAGATGTTTAACGAGTTTTTAAATAGTTGGTTTTAAATAAAGTTATAATTCCTCACTATTTTCTATTGTCTATGCAATGAATGAGCTAAGAGGCTTGTATTAGACCTCTTCGAGGCCAGGTACGCCGTATTACGAATAGGGGGGTGCTCTCGGGTCGTGACAAACTGTATAGTTACGTTGAGCACTATTTAGTGTTTTTCTTGCATAGTAAATGGGGTGAAATAGTTTATTGAGTTTTTGCCCCAATACAACACCTAATGCCATGGCGTTTGCATCACACATTACTTCAAAGGATTCTGACCAATCGAAACTAATGATAACAGGGTGGAGAACATTTTTTCTTTCAAGCACTTTAAAGCCACCATGCAAGCATCATCAAAGTGGAATTTCACCTCCTTCTCCAAGAGTTTGCATAGAGGATGTGCAATGTGTGAGAAGTCTTTGATGAACTTCGGGGAAAAACCGGCATGTCCCAAGAAACTACGAACACCCTTCAACGAAATTGGTGGTGGTAATTTTTCAATTACTTCAATCTTCACTTTATCAACCACCATCCCCTTTTGCGACACTTTGTGACCACGAACTATACCTTCCTTAACCATGAAGTGGCATTTTCCCAATTTAGGACCAAATTTGTCTCCACACATCTTTGGAGAACTTGTCCTAAGTGTGCTAAACACGCTTCAAAAGTGTCACCCAAAACCGAGAAGTCATCCATGAATACTTCCATTGAATCCTCCATCATGTCAGCAAACATAAATAACATGCAACGTTGAAATGTTGCCAGAGCATTACATAACCCGAATGGCATCCGTTTGAAGGCAAAAGTTTTCTTATAACAATAGTTACCACTTTAGCATCCAAATGGCTCCTTATGAGGTTCTTTATGGGAGAAGATGCAGATCTCCTATTGGATGGTTTGAAGTTGGTGAATCTGGGTTGATAGGACCTGACTTAGTGCATCAAGCTATGGAAAAAGTGAAGGTTATTCAAGAGAGATTGAAAATAGCGTAGAGTCGTTAGAAATCCTACACAAATGTTAGGAGAAGAGACTTAGAGTTTGAAGTAGATGATTGAGTATATTTGAAAGTTTCACCCATGAAGGGTGTTATGAGATTTGGTAAGAAAGGGAAGCTTAGTCCCTGATATATTGGTCCTTACAGAATATCCAAGAGGATTGGAAACGTAGCTTATGAGTTAGAGCTACCCCAAGAGTTAGCAGCGATTCATTCGGTATTTCACATCTCTATGTTGAAAAAGTGCATGGGCGATCCTCCACTTATCATACCTACTGAAGACATTGGTAATAAGTATAGCTTATTTTATGAGGAGATTCGTGTTCAAATTCTAGATCGCCAGATTCGCAAGTTGAGGACCAAGGAATTAGCATAAGTCAAAGTTCTATGGAGAAATCAGTTTGTTAAGGAAGCAACTTGGGAAGCTGAGGAGGGTATGAAGAAGAGATATCCATATCTCTTTGAGCCAAGAGAAATTCCAGATCAAGGTACTAATTCTCTTCTTAGTACTCTTTAATTGATATACTAAATGTGTTAGATTTGTTTGTTGGGTGTTTGAGCTGAATGTTAGATATTACACCCATAGCCTACTAAGAGTAATCTCATTCGAAGACGAACGTTCCCAAGGGGGAGATATTGTAACGCCTTGAAAATTGAAAGAATTAGAAAGAAACTGTTTTTGGAAATAATCAAATTTGGAAAGTTTGACAAAGTTAAGCTAAGTATGAGTTTTGGATCAACTTCAAACGACCATAACTCCTATCTCAGAATGAGTTAGGTGTGCTACGAGATACCATAGAAACGTTCTTTGAATTATCTTTCCAACGCCACCGAGTTTTCTCAATGTCGAGTTCGTATGAGGGAGATATTCCCATTTGAAGTTGGTCTGTCTAGATAAGAAAAGTCAAAACCAGATTTTAAAAGGGTATTTTGGTCTTTTCCATACCCAATTGGTTTAATTCGTTTTTAGTGAATTAATTAGAGTCTAAACTGAATGGGTTCAGTTTACACAGTTGCAAAATCATGCTAGGGTTTTAGAGAAAAGAACTCAAGAGGAGAAAGAAGAAGAAAGGGTCTAGATTCGTCGATTTCTTGAAGAATTGATTTCGCATTTCGCCAAGGACTCGATCCTACTAGGTATATGAGTTCACCTAGCATTGGGTTCATTCACCCACGCGTGAAACATGTTTATTTCAGTATTAGTTTCATCCTAAAAGATTGAGAATTTGATGTTCATGAGTTGTGTTCTTGAATTGTATGTCTAAGTTCACTATTAGCATGGATACTATGATATACTTACTTAAGCATGTCTAAACCCCTTTTCTACTTTGAACACTATGAGATACTCTCTTAAGTATGTCTATGTTCATTCTTCACATGGACCCTATGAGATACTACCTTAAGCATGTCTAAGTCCACTTATACTCTTGAACACTATGAGGTACTTTATCAAGTAAGTCTTAATTCAATTATGCTTTGAACACTATGAGATGCTTCTCAAGAATGTCTTAGTTCATTGGATATGGAGATTGCTACTAGGAACCTTAACTCAACTATGTGAAGGATCCCATCTCATGAGACCTAACTTTGGGAAAACCCACACTCTACTACGTAAGAGTTCCCCCTTTAAACTTGGACATCAACTAGGTGTGAGTCTCCTTTCTTCTTGGAGTCCAGACCCTATCTTGTGTGACACTCCATCTCATTGTCAATATCCACTTGGAGAGAAGCATACACCCCAAGGTTTACTTGTTAAGCCTTGCTTAACACTCATTTCTCATGGAAGGATGTCCTTGACAACCCATCCATGCTCAAGTGATTCTATCACTTTCATCTATCAATCATTCATAAGGTAGGTTAGGTGAGTATAGGCCGTTCACCACAATTCAACCTATTACACTTCTATTCTCTTTTAGACTTTACTCTTTAATTGATATACTAAATGTGTTAGATTTGTTTGTTGGGTGTTTGAGTTGAATGTTAGATATTACACCCATAGCCTACTACGAGTAATCTCATTCGAAGACGAACGTTCCCAAGGGGGAGATATTGTAATGCCTTGAAAATTGAAAGAATTAGAAAGAACAAGAATTAGAAAGAAACTGTTTTTGGAAATAATCAAATTTGGAAAGTTTGACAAAGTTAAGCGAAGTATGAGTTTTGGATCAACTTCAAACGACCATAACTCCTAGCTCAGAATGAGTTAGGTGTGCTACGAGATACCATAGAAACGTTCTTTGAATTATCTTTCCAATGCCACCGAGTTTTCTCAATGTCGAGTTCGTATGAGGGAGATATTCCCATTTGAAGTTGGTCTGTCTAGATAAGAAAAGTCAAAACCAGATTTTAAAAGGGTATTTTGGTCATTGTCAATATCCACTTCGAGAGAAGCATACACCCCAAGGTTTACTTGTTAAGCCTTGCTTAACACTCATTTCTCATGGAAGGATGTCCTTGACAACCCATCCATGCTCAAGTGATTCTATCACTTTCATCTATCAATTATTCATAAGGTAGGTTAGGTGAGTATAGGCCGTTCACCACAATTCAACCTATTACACTTCTATTCTCTTTTAGCCTTAGCAACACTAGGTAATCACATTAGCTTCACCCTAAAGCCCTAGCTATTAGGTTCACAACCATACTATTAAGGTTTCTTTCTTAATCTCTTCTTTATACCTAGATTTCAAGGTATTACAATCACATCCTTCATTACTAGGTGATTCCAGTCATAATTGGTCATAAAGGTTCAATTTCATCTTTGCAAGTCATGATACTTCTTATTCAATCAAGTCTAGTTCAATTCATAATTAGATGATCCTAACTTTGATAAATTAGTACTACACATAACATTGAATTGGGAAGATCACCTAAGAACCTTCAACTTTGCCACTAATGGCATAAACCCACAAAGATCATATTCGTCAATTTAGATTAGGGTTTACCATAGAAATCATATGAAATCATCACATTATCATTAATAGAAGCTAAATAAATCATAATTGGGTGATATCCACTAGATTGGAATCACATCCAAGCCGTACCCACAATGCAATCACAACCCTAGCTAGAATTGGGTTTTTGAGTTCACAATTGGGGGAAACTATGGGGGCTCCATGGGTGGAAGAACCCATAGATGATTAAAATTCACATACCTTTAATAAAATCCCTAAACCAATCTTGAATCCATGGAGAAAACTCGACCTAGTTGCTGCCCCAACTTCTTCTTCTTCCTTGCTTCTAGAGAGAGAATTTCTTGAGAGTAATTTGTGGGTCTTTAGATGAATGAGTTAAAGTTATTAGTTTAGGGTCTATTAACTATTTATAGGAGGTTAATTAACTAACTAATATCCTCTCCTAATCCCTAAACTAATTTCTAAACTAACCCTCAACTCCTTACTTAAAACTAAAAGCTGAAAAACTGGAAGTATTCACGCCCTGCCATCCACAGACCATGGATAGGACAACTGTCCGTGGTCTTGGTCCGTAGTTTGGACCTCAGGATCATATTTTTCAGGCCAACTCAGGCCTGACCTACGCCCATGACCTACGGGGCGTAGGTTGATCTACTGGGCGTCATTTGCAACCGTAGGTCTCTATATTTGATAGTTTTGGGGGACTGTTTTGGGGTCCTCCTCAAGGACCCCTTGGGTGGTTCTTGGGGATTCGTACACGGACGTTTAACCCCTAAACATGTCATTCTAAGTATGGAAGTCATTTATCTTGATTTTAACCCTCATACGACACTCCAAAACTCCACTACAAGACTCTACAACACACTAGTTCAACTCACTAACATATGAGGTGTTACACATGCATTGCACAAGTAGGCTTTGAGAGTAGTCATGGTATGTTCCTTTATGTTATAATGTTTTATGATCAAGGATATGAGTTACGTACTATGCTTACTAAAGAAGTTCTATGAATTGTGGGTGGTAGTATGGGATGCCATTCATGCATTGCACGAGTAGGCTTTGAGAGGGCTATGGTGTGTTTCTCAATGTCATAATGTTAAGTGAAATGAATGTGCTTATAATGATGCTAATGAGAATGTTGACTTAAAGGCTAAATGAAACGATGAATGCTTAACTTGTATTGTTATTATGAGTTACTTTCCTTGTCACGACTTATTGAATATGAATGTTTCTTATCTAATGATTATTGGCTAAAGATGAGAATGAAGGATGGTAAGTATGTTATTGTGGCCTCAAAGTCGTACTTAGTATGAATGGTATTATGGGATTCCATTCTTACATTGCACAAGTATATTTTAGGGTTACTTAAGGTGATGGTTTTAATGTTATGCAATGGCTTATATGTTGATTATATTTGTACCTTATGCCTTTTATACTAAAGTTCATGATGTTTCTCAAAATTGGCATATAGCATGGTTTTTAACCAAAATATCCTTTTTAAGCATGGTTTTTGCATAGCTATCATACTTGGTACATTTTGTGTGCTGACCCATATTTCTTCTACATTTCTACAAATTGTAGGGTTTGGAGACTTGATGTTATATTCTTGGAAGATAGGTTTCTAAGAAGCAAGGAGTTGAAGATTTGGTGAGTCCTCATAGTTTTGAGGACAAACCCACTATTTCCTTTATGTCTTTTCTAATATGTTTAGAGATTTTGTATGGGCTATGTCCCAAAGTTTTATTCAAAGTGTTGTACATGGTTTGAGACAAAGAATAGAAAGACTTCCGCTTGCTTTTATGAAAATGAGTTTGATTGTAAAAGTAATAAATTCCACTCTATTTCCTATGTTCTTATGTTATGAATGCTAAGAGGCTTGTATGAGGCTTTTCGGAGTCTTGTACGATGTGTCACGTCTAGGGTGTACACATGGGTCGTGACAAGCTCCTTCGTTGATTAGCCAAATGTGTTTAGCGATGATAGTCACAGTCCGTCGAGTTGGTCTAAGTTTAATAGGCCAAGAGTCTTTTCATGTTCTAAAAGAAACCTTTCATTCTTTTGAGTCCCTTTTGTCCCTAAACCTCCATATACCTTCTTTTTGGTGATTGTGTGCCTCTCTTGGGTGATTTGACTTTCTCGGAGTGCATTGAACTATTAGAATCTCGATCCCATGCCCCCCTTCCTAGATTCTATGCTTTGCTACTATCTTTAAGGTTGCTTTTGGAGTTCTATCTTGATATTTGTGCTCGAAATTGATGTTTTTGATATGGGCTTGGTATTATTGTTGATATATTGCTATTAAAATTTTGTGGGTCGTGCTTAATGCATTGTATGAACTTTGCCCATAAGTAAGTATAGTTGATTTTATGCCTGAAATTGCTAAAATTGATTGTGAAGGTTAAAACTTGAAATTGCTTCCTTAATTGAATTGTATTTTGCCTTAATTGTTTGTGGGTGAATTTGGATTCACCCAGTGTTGGCCCGAATACTTGCATTTGCCTAATAATAGATAGAGTGATGACTTTCTTAAGGGCAAATAATCAATTTACGTAATACTTTGTAGAGTTTGGGGGAAGTCTGAGTACCCATGGGTAGAAAAACATGTGGATAGATTGTAAAACTAGTTGGAAATTGGGTATCGTCGCCTATTGGTGTTGATGTTATAAAAATAGGCACTGGGTTGACTATTATTTGTTCAACGGGCTTGTCTCAGTTCACCAAGGTTTTTATGAAAATAATCGAGTAAGTCCTAGATTGCCTTTTGTGCTTGAATATGTTACCTAGTACTGTCCCATTCGACGGGCTTGTTTTAGCTCCCTGAAACCAACTCGGTGTGTCACCAAGTGGGAGTGGATATCTCTCTTTGTGCATATTCTTTTTAATTTTCCACTATCACTTTTGGCGGACTTGTCTTATTTCGCCAAGTTGGAGATTACTTTGCCCTTCATGCCTGAATTTAATTAAATTGTGGTCTGTCAACTTCAGTGATCTGGTGAGCTCGCCTAACTTATTAGGTGAATCGTCTTCCCCTTCGGCGAGACTTAGACCTATTTTTAAACTATGTTTCTTTTGAGTTTGATTTCAACTAACCTTCACTTAATATTCATTTTGAACTTTTATACCCTGCAAGATATGGCTAGAACTAATGGAAAGAGAGTAGTATTGTAACACCCCAAAAATGCTAACAAGAGTCGCGTGTCGATAAACCACTGCTTAATTACTACAATATGTTTATTCTCATTTTGGGAACTTGAAATAATGTTATATTTGCAACATTGCTTAAAATAATTGTCATCGTAATTTAATATATTGTATGGGGGTATTTGCGTAATGTTTTAATTAGAAATATGTATAGCTTTAAAAGGAGGTGAAGGATATATATATATATATAGGTGTATATGTATGCAATAGGGCAGCACACAATTATTTGGGCAGCCAACTTTTAGGGACAGCTGTGTCTATGATAAGCACCTCTTGTGTTACTATATTTTGACACCTCCTCTTAGGAAATTCGTCTCAGCTGAAGTATAAGTCCCTTAGAACATTATCTAACCTTTTGTTCTTCAAGATCACAAGAGAAAATCTTGGTCCTTT
>JAJOOG010002296.1:0-11666 GCA_029582565.1 Solanum infundibuliforme
TTGATTTTCATTTTCATAGTCCATGGATTTTTTGGTGAATTTCGATGTCATTTTTGCCGTAATTTTCTGTGGACATCCTTCAAGATCTTACCTATGGAGTTGTTGGTCCTGATGGGTAAAAAAGCACATTTTCAAGGTCAAACGATCCACAGAGTGGGTAAACCCCCCCGTTTTGCCTATTTTTTGTGTGCTATAGTCCATGGATCTTTTGGTGATTCGGATTTCCGACGTTAGTATTGCCAAAAAATTTCGTGGACATCCGTCAAATCCTTAGCCAAAAGTGGGTTGGTCACAACGAGAAAACCGGTCCATTGTCAAGGTCAAATAATCCACAGAGTAGGTAAACCCCCTGTTTTGCCAATCATCGTATGTTATAGTCAATGGATCTTTTGGTGATCCATATTTCCGACGTCATTTATGCCAAAAATTTTTGTGGACGTCCATCAAGACCCTAACTTTGGAGCCGGTTGGTTCTGACGAAAAACCCGGCCTATTTTCAAGGTTAAACGATCCCTGGAGCTGGTAAACCCCCCCAATCCCCCCCCCATTTTGTCGATTTTCATGTTTTATTGTCCATGGATCTTTTGGTGAACCGGATTTATGACGTCATTTTTGCCAAAAATTTTCGTGGAAGTTCTTCAAGAATTAAGCTATGGAGCCGGTTGGTCCCGATGGGTAAACCGGCCCATTTTCAAGGTAAAACAAGCCCAGAGCGTGTAAACCCCTCGTTTTGTCGATTTTTGTGTGATATAGTACATGCATTTTTTGGTGATCCGGATTTTTGATATCATTTTTGCCTAAATTATTCGTGGACGTCCGTTAAGACCTTCTGTATGGAGTCGGATGGTCCTGACGGGAAAACCGACCCATTGTTAAGGTCAAACTAACCCCAAAGAGGGTAAGCCCCATAATTTTGCTGACTTTGTTGTGCTATAGTCCCTGAATCTTTTGGTGATCCAGATTTCTGACGTCATTTTTGCCAAAAAATTTCGTAGACGTTCGTCAAGACCTTATCTTTGGATCTGGTTGCTCCCGATGGGCAAACCGGCCCATTTTCAAGGTCAAATGATCCCCGGAGCAGATAAAACCCCTGTTTTGCCGATTTTTGTGTGCTATAGTCCATGTATTTTTTGGTGATCCGGATTTCCGTCGTCATTTTTGCCAAATATTTTCGTAGACGTCCATCAAAACCTTAACTATGAAGTTGGTTGGTCACGACGAGCAAACCGGCCCATTGTCAAGGTCAAGTAGCCATGGTGCGGGTAAACCCCCCGTTTTGACAATTTTCGTGTGTTATAGTCCATGGATCTTTTGGTGATCCGAATTTCCGACGTCATTTTTTGCCAAATTATTCGTGGACGTTCGTCAAGACCTTAGCTATGGAGCCGATTGGTCTTGACTAGAAAATTGGTCCATTTTTAAGGTCAAATGACCCCCGGAGTGGGTAAAACCCCCGTTTTGCCGATTTTCGTGTGCTATAGTCCATGGATTTTTTGGTGATCTGGATTTCCGTCGTCATTTTTGCCAAATATTTTCGTGGACATCCATCAAAACCTTAACTATGAAGTTGGTTGGTCACGACAAGCAAACCGGCCCATTGTCAAGGTCAAGTAGCCACGGTGCGGGAAAACCCCCCGTTTTGACAATTTTCGTGTGTTATAGTCCATGGATCTTTTGGTGATCCGGATTTCCGACGTCATTTTTTGCCAAATTATTCGTGGACGTTCGTCAAGACCTTAGCTATGGAGCCGATTGGTCTTGACTAGAAAATTGGCCCATTTTTAAGGTCAAATGACCCCCGGAGCAGGTAAACCCCCCGTTTTGCCGAATTTCGTGTTCTTTAGTCCATGGATCTTTTGGTGATCCAAATTTCCGACGTCATTATTGCCAAATATTTTCGTGGACATTTGTCTAAGCTATAGCTATGAAGTCGGTTGTTCACGACGAGCAAATTGCCCCTTTGTCAAGGTCAAACGAGCGACGGAGAGGGTAAACCCCCGATTTGCCAATTTTCGTTTGCTATAGTCCATGGATCTTGTGGTGATCTGGATTTCCGACTTCAGTTTTGCCAAATTTTTTTGTAGATGTCCGACAAGACCTTAGCTATGAAGCCAGTTGGTCCAGATGGGTAAACCGGCCCATTTTAAAGGTCAAACGATCCTCGGAGCTGGTAAACCCCCCTTTTGCGAATTTTCGTGTGCTATAGTCCATGGATCTTTTGGTGATCGAGATTTCCGATGTGATATTTGCCGAACCTTTTCGTGGACGTCCATCAAGAACATAAATATGGAATCGGTTGGTCCCGATGGGCAAATCGGTCCACTTTAAGGTCAAATGAACCCCGGAGAAGGTAAACCCCCCGTTTTGTCGATTTTCGTGTGTTATAGTACATGGATCTTTTGGTAATCATGATTTCCAATGTTATTTTTGCGGAAAATTTTTGTGGACATCCGTCAAGACCTTAGCTATCGATCATATTTGTCCCTACGGGATAATCGGGCCATTTTCAAGTTCAAACGATCCCCGGAGCGGGTAAACCTCCCGTTTTGATGATTTTCGTTTTCATAGTCCATGGATTTTTTGGTGAATTTTGACTTCATTTTTACCGAAAATTTCTGTGGACGTCCGTCAAGATCTTACCTATGGAGTTGTTAGTCTTGATGGCCAGACCAACCCATTTTCAAGGTCAAACGATCCCCGGAACGGGTAAACCCCACGTTTTGCCGATTTTCGTGTGTTATAAGTCCATGGATATTTTGCTTATCTAGATTTCCGACGTCATTTTTGCTGAAACATTTCATGGACGTCCGTCAAGGCCTGAGGTATGGATCC
Organism: Solanum infundibuliforme; assembly: GCA_029582565.1. NCBI lineage: Eukaryota > Viridiplantae > Streptophyta > Magnoliopsida > Solanales > Solanaceae > Solanum > Solanum infundibuliforme. The sequence goes on from JAJOOG010002296.1 coordinate 2,833, forward strand.
GGTTGATCCCGACGGGCAAACCAGCCCATTTTCAAGGTCAAACGATCCCTGGAGCGTGTAAACACCCTGTTTTGCCGATTTTCGTGTGCTATTCCATGGATCTTTTGGTGATCCAAATTTCCGATGTCATTTTTGCTGAAATGTTTCGCGGACATCCGTCAAGACCATAGATATGAAGCTGGTTGGCCCCGATGGGTAAATCGGCCATTTTCAAGGTCAAACGATCCCCGGAGCGGGTAAACCACCTGTTTTGCCGATTTTCGTGTGCTATTGTCCATCGATCTTTTGGTGATCCAGATTTCCAACGTCATTTTTACCAAATATTTTCGTGGACGTCCGTCAAGGCCTTAGCTTTGGAGCCGGTTGGTCCAGACAGGTAAAGCGTCCCATTTTCATTGTTACATGAGCGTCGAAGCGAGTAAACCCCCCGTTTTGCCAATTTTCGTGCGCTATATAATCCATGGATCTTTTGGTGATCCGGATTTCCGACGCCATTTTTGCCAAAAAATTTTGTGGACGTCCGTCAAAACCTTCGCTATGAAGTCGGTTGGTCACGACGAGCAAATCGGCCCACTGTCAAGGTCAAACGAGCCACGGAGCGAGTAAACACCCCGTTTTGCCAATTTTTGTGTGCTATAGTCCATGGATATTTTGGTGATCCGAATTTACGACGTCATTTTTGCCAAATTATTCGTGGACGTTCGTAAAGACCATAGTTAAGGAGCCGATTGGTCCTGATGAGAAAACTGGCCCATTTTCAAGGTCAAATGAGCCTTCGAGCGGGTAATCCCCCCGTTTTGCCAAATTTCATGTGCTCTAGTCCATGGATCTTTTGGTGATCCAGATTTCTAACGTCATTTTTGCCAAATATTTTCGTGGACGTCAATCAAAACCTTAGCTTTGAAGTCGGTTGTCAAGGTCAAACGAGCCACGGAGCGGGTAAGCCAACCGTTTTGCCATTTTTCGTGTGCTATAGTCCATGGATATTTTAGTGATCTAGATTTTCGATGTCACTTTTGTCGAAATTTTTCGTGGACGTCCATCAAGAACTTAGATATGGAGCCGGTTGGTCCCGATGGGCAAACATGCCAATTTTCAAGGTCAAACGATTCACTGAGAGGGTAAACCCCCGTTTTACCCATTTTCGTGTGCTATAGTCCGTGGATCTTTTAGTGATTCAGATTTTTGATGTCATATTTGCTGAACCTTTTTATGGACGTCCGTCAAGACCATAGCTATGGAACCAGTTAATCCTGATGGACATATCGACCCCTTTTCAAGGTCTAACGAACCCCGGAGCAGGTAAACTACCCGTTTTGCCGATTTGCGTGTGGTATAATCAATGGATATTTTGGTGATCATGATTTCCGATGTCAATTTTGCAAAAGTTTTTCGTGGACGTCCGTCAAGACCTTAGCTATCTAGTCTGTTGGTCCCAACAGGAAAACCGGCCCATTTTGAAGTTCAAATGAGCCTCGACGCGGGTAAACCCTCCGTTTTGTTGATTTTCGTTTTCATAGTCTATGGAGTTTTTGGTGAATTCAGGCTTGATTTTTGCTGAAATTTTCTGTGGACGTCCGTCAAGATATTATATATGGAGCTGTTGGTACTGACAGGCAAACCAACCCATTTTCAAGGTCAAACGATCCCCGGAGCGGGTAAACCCCCCGTTTTACCGATTTTCGTGTGCTATAGTCCATGGATCTTTTGGTGATACAGATTTTCGACGTTTTTTTGCCAAACAATTTCCTGGACGTCCGTCAAAACCTTATCTATGAAGTCGGTTGGTCACAACGAGCAAACCGGCCCATTGTCAAGGTCAAATGAGCCATAGGGAGGGTAATCCCCCCGTTTTGCCGATTTTTGTGTGCAATTGTCCATGAATCTTTTGGTGATCCAGATTTTAGACGTCATTTTTGCCAAAAAAGTTTCATGGACATTCGGTATAAACTTAGCTATGGAGCCTATTAGTCCTGACGGGAAAACCGGCCCATTTTCCAATTCAAACGATTCCCGGAGCGGGTAAATCCCACAGTTTTAACAATTTTCGTGGGCTATAGTCCATGGATCTTTTGGTGATCCGGATTTTCGACGTCATTTTTTGCCAAAAGTTTTCGTGGACATCCGTCAAGACCTTAGCTTTGGAGCCAGTTGGTCCCGATAAGAAAACTGGCCCATTTTCAAGGTCAAACGATCCCCAGAGCTGGTAAACTCCCCCGGCCCCTCCCCCCCCCCCCATCTTGCCCATTTTCATGTTTTATTGTCCTTGGATCTTTTGGTGAACCGAATTTCCGACGTCATTTTTGCTGAAATTTTTTGTGAAAGTTCTTCATGACCTAAGCTATGTAGCCGGTTGGTCCCGACAGGTAAACCGACCCATTTTCAAGGTAAAACAATCCCCAAAGCAGGTAAACCCCTCGTTTTGTCAATTTTTGTGCGATATAGTCCATGTATTTTTTGGTGATACGGATTTTCGATGTAATTTTTGCCAAAATTATTCGTGGACGTCCGTGGAAAACTTCGCTATGAAGTCGATTGGTCCTGGCGGGAGGACAGTCCCATTGTCAAGGTCAAACGAACCCCCGAGAGGGTAAACCACCTAGTTTTGCTCATTTTGTTGTGCTATAGGTCCTGAATCTTTTGGTGATCCAGATTTCCGACGTCATCTTTGCCAAAAATTTTCTTGGATGTCCATCAAGACATGAGCTTTGGAGCTGGTTGGTCCGACGGGTAAACCAGCCCATTTTCGAGGTCAAACGATCCCCAGAGCTGATAAAACCCCCGTTTTGCCGATTTTCGTGTGCTATAGTCCATGGATTTTTTGGTGATCCGAAATTCCGATGTCATTTTAGCCAACAAATTTTGTGGACATCCGTCAAAACCTTAGTTATTAAGTCAATTCGTCACGACGAGCAAACCGGTCCATTGTCAAGGTCAAACGAGCCACGGAGCGGGAAAACCCGCCGTTTAGCCGATTTTTGTGTGCTATAGTCCATGGATCTTTTAGTGATCCAGATTTCAGACGTCATTTTTGCCGAAACTTTTTGTGGACGTCTGTCAAGACCTTAGCTATCGAGCCTGTTTGTCCCGACAGGAAAACCGGCCCATTTTCAAGTTTAAACGAACCCCGTAGCGGGTAAACCCCCCGTTTTGTTGATTTTCATTTTCATAATCCATGGATTTTTTGGTGAATTCTGACTTCATTTATGCCGAAATTTTTTATGTACGTTCGTCAAGATCTTACCTATGGAGCTGTTGGTCCTGACGGGCAAATCAAACAATTTTTAAGGTCAAACGATCCCCGAAGCGGGTAAACCACCTGCTTTTACCGATTTTTGTGTGCTATATTCCATGGATCTTTTGGTGATGGTTTTCGAAGTTATTTTTGCCAAATTTTTTGTGGACGTCCGTCAAAACCTTAGTTATGAAGTCGGTTGGTCACAACTAGCAATCCGGACCATTGTCAAGGTCAAATGAGCCACAGAGCGGGTTAACCCCTCGTTTAGCCAATTTTCGTGTGCTATCCATGGATCCTTTAGTGATCCAGATTTCAGACGTCATTTTTGCCAAAATTTTTTGTGGACGTCATTTAAAACCTTAGCTATGGATCCTATTGGTCCCGACGGGTAAACCGGCCCATTTTCAAGTTCAAACGACCCCCGGAGCGGGTAAACCCCACCGTTTTACCAATTTTAATGGAATATAGTCCATGGATCTTTTGGTGATCCAGATTTCCGACGTCATTTATGCCAAAAAAATTTTGTGGACGTCCGTCAAGACCTTAGCTTTGGAGCCGGTTGGTCCCGATGAGAAAACCGACCCAATTGCAAGGTCAAAAGATCCCCGGAGCTGGTAAACCCCCCTCCCCCCATTTTGCCGATTCGCATGTTTTATTGTCCATGGATCTTTTGGTGAACCGAATTTCCGACATCATTTTTGCCGAATTTATTCTTAGAAGTTCTTCAAGATATAAGCTATCGAGTTGGTTGGTCCCGACGGGTAACCCGGCCCATTTTCAAGGTAAAACAATCCCTAGAGTGTGTAAAGTCCTCGTTTTGTCGATTTTCGTGTGATATAGTCCATGGATTTTTTGGTGATCCAGATTTCCGATGTCATTTTTGCCTAAATTATTCGTGGATGTCCATGAAGACCTTCGCTATGGAGTCGGTTGGTCACGATGAGCAAACCAGCCCATTGTGGAGGTCAAACGAGCCCTGGAGCGGATAAACCCCCCATTTTGCCAATTTTCCTGTGCTATAGTCCATGGATCTTTTGGTGATCCTGATTTACGACGTCATTATGCAAAAAATATTCGTGGACGTCCGTCAAGATCTTAGCTTTGGAGCCGGTTGGTTCCGATTAGAAAATTGGCCCATTTTCAAGGTCAAGGGATCCCCGGAGCTGGTAAACCCCCCCCCCCCTCTGCCCCATTTTGCCGATTTTCATGTTTTATTATCCATGGATCTTTTGGTGAACCGGATTTCCAACGTCATTTTTGCTGAAATTTTTCGTGGAAGTTTTTCGAGACCTAAGCTATGGAGCCGGTTGGTCCAGACAGGTAAACCGGCCCATTTTCGAGGTAAAACAAGCTCCAGACCGGGTAAACCCCTTATTTTGTCTATTTTCGTGTGATATAGTCCATGAATTTTTTGGTGATCCGGATTTTCGATGTCATTTTTGCCTATATTATTCGTGGACGTCCATGAAGACCTTCGTTATGGAGTCAGTTGGTCCTAACGGGAAAACCAGCCCATTGTTAAGGTCAAACGAACCCCGGAAAGGGTAAGCCCCATAATTTTGCTGATTTTGTTGTGCTATAGTCCCTGAATCTTTTGGTGATCCAGATTTATGACGTCATTTTTGCCAAAAAAATTTCGTGGACTTTCGTCAAGACCTTAGCTTTGGAGCTGGTTGGTCCCGACGGGTAAACATGCCCCTTTTCAAGGACAAACGATCCCCGGAGTGGTTAAACCCCCATTTTGCCGATTTTTGTGTGCTATATTGCATGAATTTTTCTGTGATACGGATTTCGGTCGTCATTTTTGCCAAATATTTTCGTGGACGTCCGTCAAAACCTTAACTATGAAGTCGGTTGGTCACGATGAGCAAATTGGCCCTTTGTCAAGGTGAAATGAACCAAGGAGCGGGTAAGCCCTCTGTTTTGCCGATTTTCATGTGTTATAGTCAATGGATATGTTGGTGATCCAGATTTTCGATGTCATTTTTGTCGAAAGTTTTCATGGACTTCCGTCAAGACCTTAGATATGGAGCTGGTTGGTCCCTATGGGTAAACTGGCTCATTTTTAAGGTCAAACAATCCCCAGAGCGGGAAAACCCCCCGTTTTGTTGATTTTTGTTTTCATAGTCCATGGATTTTTGGTGAATTCCGACGTCATTTTTGCCGTAATTTTCTGTGGACATCCTTCAAGATCTTACCTATGGAGTTGTTGGTCCTGATTGGTAAAAAAGCTCATTTTCAAGGTCAAACGATCCTCGGAGTGGGTAAACCCCCCCCCCCCCGCCCCCGTTTTGCCAATTTTTATGTGCTATAGTCCATGGATCTTTTGGTGATTCGGATTTTCGACGTTAGTATTGCCAAAAAATTTCGTGGACATCCGTCAAAACCTTAGCTATGAAGTGGGTTGGTCACAACGAGTAAACCGGTCCATTGTCAAGGTCAAACGATCCACAGAGTGGGTAAACCCCCTGTTTTGCCAATCTTCGTATGTTATAGTCAATGGATCTTTTGTAGATCCATATTTCCGACGTCATTTATGCCAAAAATTTTTATGGACGTCCGTCAAGACCCTATCTTTGGAGCTGGTTGCTCCCGATGGGAATACCGACCCATTTTCAAGGTCAAATGATCCCCGGAGCGGATAAAACCCCAGTTTTGCTGATTTTCGTGTGCTATAGTCCATGGATTTTTTGATGATCCGAATTACCGTTGTCTTTTTTGCCAAATATTTTCGTGGACGTCCATCAAAACCTTAACTATGAAGTTGGTTGGTCACGACGAGCAAACCGGCCCATTGTCAAGGTCAAGTAGCCACGGTGCGAGTAAACCCCCCGTTTTGACAATTTTCGTGTGCTATAGTCCATGGATCTTTTGGTGATCCGGATTTCCGACATCATTTTTTGCCAAATTATTCGTGGACGTTCGTCAAGACCTTAGCTATGGAGCCGATTGGTCTTGACTAGAAAATTGGCCCATTTTCAAGGTCGAATGACCCCCGGAGCCGGTAAACCCCCGTTTTGCCGAATTTCGTGTTCTCTAGTCCATGGATCTTTTGGTGATCCGAATTTTCGATGTCATTCTTGCCAAATATTTTCGTGGACGTTCGTCAAAACTATAGCTATTAAGTCGGTTGGTCACGACGAGCAAATTGTCCCTTTGTCAAGGTCAAACGAGCCACGGAGAGGGTAAACCCCCGATTTGCCAATTTTCGTTTGCTATAGTCCATGGATCTTGTGGTGATCTGGATTTCCGACTTCAGTTTTGCCAATTTTTTTTGTGGATGTCCGACAAGACCTTAGCTATTGAGCTAGTTGGTCCAGATGGGTAAACCGGCCCATTTTAAAGGTCAAACGATCCTCGGAGCTGGTAAACCCCTCTTTTGCGAATTTTCGTGTGCTATAGTCCATGGATCTTTTGGTGATCGAGATTTCCGATGTGATATTTGCCGAACCTTTTTGTGGACGTCCATCAAGACCATAGCTATGGAACCGGTTGGTCCCGATGGGCAAATCGGCGCACTTTAAGGTCAAATGAACCCCGGAGCAGGTAAACCCCCCGTTTTGCCGATTTTCGTGTGTTATAGTACATGGATCTTTTGATAATCATGATTTCCAATGTTATTTTTGCGGAAAATTTTCGTGGACATCCGTCAAGACCTTAGCTATCGATCATGTTTGTCCCTACGGGATAATCAGGGAATTTTCAAGTTCAAACGATCCCCGGAGCGGGTAAACCCTCCGTTTTGATGATTTTCGTTTTCATAGTCCATGGATTTTTTGGTGAATTTCGACTTCATTTTTACCGAAATTTTCTGTGGACGTCCGTCAAGATCTTACCTATGGAGTTGTTGGTCTTGATGGCCAGACCAACCCATTTTCAAGGTCAAACGATCCCCGAAACGGGTAAACCTCATGTTTTGCCAATTTTCGTGTGTTATAAGTCCATGGATATTTTATTGATCTAGATTTCCGACGTCATTTTTGTTGAAACATTTCATGGACGTCCGTCAAGACCTGAACTATGGATCCGGTTGATCCCGACGGGCAAACTGGCCCATTTTCAAGGTCAAACGATCCCTGGAGCGTGTAAACACCCCATTTTGCCGATTTTCGTGTGCTATTCCTTGGATCTTTTGGTGATCTGAATTTTCGATGTCATTTTTGCCGAAATGTTTCGCAGACATCCGTCAAGACCTTAGCTATGAAGCTGGTTGGCCCCGATGGGTAAATCGGCCTTTTTCAAGGTCAAACGATCCCCGGAGCGGGTAAACCACCCGTATTGCCGATTTTCGTGTGTTATTGTCCATCGATCGTTTGGTGATCCGAATTTCCAACGTCATTTTTGCCAAATATTTTCGTGGACGTCCGTCAAGACGTTAGATTTGGAGTCAGTTGGTCCAGACTTTCGTGTGCTATAGTCAATGGATCTTTTGGTGATCCAGATTTTTGATGTCATTTTTACCGAAAATTTTCGTGGAATTTCGTTAAGACCTTATTTATAAAGACGGTTGTCCGCGATGGGTATACCAGCCATTTTCAAGGTCAAACGATCCCCAGAGCAGGTAAACCACCCATTTTGACGATTTCCATGTGCTATTGTCCATGGATCTTTTGGTGATCCAAATTTCCCACGTCATTTTTGCCAAAATGTTTTGTGGATGTCCGTCAAGATCTTAGCTATGGAGCCGGTTGGTCTCAATGGGAAAACCGGCCCATTTTCAAGGTCAAACAATCCACGGAGCGCATCAACCCCCCGATTTGCCGATTTTAGTGTGCTATTATTCATGGACCATTTGGTGATCCAGATTTCCGATGTCATTTTTGCCAAAAAAATTTGTGGACGTCCGTCATGACCATAGTTGTGGTGCCGGTTAGTCCCGACGGATAAACCGGCCCATATTCAAGGTCAAATGAGCCACGAAGAGTGTAAACCCCCTGTTATGCCAATTTTCGTGTGCTATATAGTCCATGGATCTGTTGGTGATCCAGATTTCCATTTTTGCTGAAATGTTTTGTGGATGTTCATCAAGTCCTTAGGTGTGGAGCCGGTTGGTCAAGACAGGTAAATTGGACCATTTTCACTGTCAAATGAGCTCCGTAGTTGGTAAAACCCTCGTTTGTCACGATGAGCAAACCGACCCATTGTCAAGGTCAAATGATCCCCGGAGCGGATAAAACCCCAGTTTTGCCAATTTTCATGTGCTATAGTCAATGGATCTTTTGGTGATCCAGATTTCTGATGTCATTTTTGCCGAAATTTTTCTTGGACTTTTGTTAAGACCTTAGCTATGAAGATGGTTGTCCCCGATGGGTAAACAAGCCATTTTCAAGGTCAAACGATCCCCGGAGCAGGTAAACCACCCGTTTTGCCAATTTTGGTGTGCTATTGTCCTTGGATCTATTGGTGATCCGAATTTTCGACGTCATTTTTGAAAAATGTTTCGTGGACATCTGTTAACACCTTAGATATGGAGCCGATTGGCCTCGACAGGAAAAAACGGTCCATTTTCAAGGTCAAACAAGCCCCGGAGCGCGTAAACCCGCCGATTTGCCGATTTTCATGTGCTATTTTCCATGGACCTTTTGGTGATCCGGAT
>JAJOOG010002298.1:0-27716 GCA_029582565.1 Solanum infundibuliforme
CAAAGTATAGAGGAAAGATATTGTGAAGGTTATACCTCAAGCACAGACGTGATTCTGCTGTGGATACACTATTAACAATAGTAATCTAAAATAAAGAGCAAACGGTGATGTGAGCACAAGAGAATTAGATGGAAGTTCAATAGAAAATTAATGCTATGGATCTTTTCAGAAATAAGGATGACAGTAAAGCAAGTTTGTTCAGTTGGGCAAATGCTACTTGGGTGTTGTTCAGTTTGCATTTGTATTCATGCTAAATATGTTGCTTATTACAATGACCTGAACTTTGAGTAATCTGAATATTGGTTGTCTTTCAATATGAACTGCCTCTCAGCATAGTAATTGGTGCTAGTTGGGGTAGGTTTGCGTGCATCTTATGAACTTCTTTGTTGTTTACAACAATTGAACAACTACCAGTAGTTTGTTCTTTCCTTTTCTGCTATTGTGTAAATGGAAACACAAATATGCGAACTCTCTGTCCTAACGAAAACATTTGTACTTTTTGTTTTGGTTAATGTACAATCTACATGCACTTTATCGCTTCTTTTTTGGTCGGTGCATTTTATAGTTTCTGTTGCCACTTGTATTTTGAATATAAACTTATATTCCCTTTCTGGATCAATATGGATTTCATGTTTCCCAAAAGGTAATTCAACAAATAAAGCTTGCCTCACCTTCCCACGACCCTTTTCGTTTTTTCTCTTATTTGCAAAAAAATAAAAAGGTTGGAATGAATCAGCCAGTAATTCATCATCCCCTTGCTGCCCTTACTCTTGCAACAAAAGAGAAACCTATAACACGAAATGTTAGTAAGTGTACAAGTTTTCCTCATCATCTTGGATCCAATTCTAAGCTCATTTCTTTTTTCACTGTTCCTTTATCCAGTTATTGTGTTCTGCTAGCTGGTGGCTTTGTTTGAATACTTCTGATGTTGTAGTGTATTTACCATACACAATAATCACTATTCCCGAACTGCTTTGATATGCTTCTTCTTGAGCTGAGGGTCTATCAGAAACAATCTCTCTACCTTCCAAGGTAAGGGTAAGGTCTGCACACGCTCTACCCTCTCCTGACCCCACTTGTAGAATTGCACTGAGTATGTTGTTGTTGAACAATCACTATTGCCATTACTAGAAGTTTAGAACTTACCCACAAGTGGTAAAAACTGTTCAACAAGGCTTTCTAAGTCATCTAATATAATGGTGATGGAACCTTGACCTCTGCCTTGAAAATTGCCCGTACTGGTCTGTGGTCTGACAATCTGAACTCACCTCTATTATACTGGCTTTGCTTCAGTCCCTTTCCAAACCATATTATCCGATCACACCTACATAATGTTTTTCTTTATTAGATATGCCTGTTTCATAATTTTAGGTAAAACATTCGATTGTTCTTTCAGAACTTACCAAGCTGGGGCTCGACTCTTTCCTCTTTTCCCATTCTGACTGCAGCCATAATAATCATCAGAATCTGGATAATATTTGTATGTTGGTGCAAACTCGATATCTTCCTCTTGCCAGCCGTTGAAAATACAACCTTCTCTTAGCTCGGCCTTCAGCTTCATTTTTTCCAAGTTTTCAATGTGAACTTCAAAATAGTGGTGATACTAGGAGTACAAAACTCACTACACGTTTGGATACTTTTTGGAACTTCAAAATTATTCTTTTTGCTTTTAGTACCTGATCATTTTGTAGTAAGATGCTCCACTGCCTGTCATTGACTAATGATCTTGTCGTGGCTTCAGGTAAGTAAATCCTATAATTCAGGTCGCCTAGCCAAATCACCCTACTGTATGAGATTAATCAGCTTATGGTTGTTAGAAGATATTTTAAGTTATTCACCAGTTGGAATATAATAATCAATATGTACAAAGTCAAGTCTTCTTTGCTGTGCTAAAGAAGTGCAAGTGTAAAATTATTTGTCCAAATGCTGACATGAGGCTTATAAGCATTATTAAGCACAATCCCTCTTTCACTTATTTTTTATGCTTCTTTTTCTAATTAATTTATCAGCTGATAGTGTCTTGGACAGAATAATAGTGCTGGCTTCTTGACTTTAGGAAGCATAATCAAACTGTTTACTCTGTTATCAGCAGACTGGCAGCTAATTCTGTAGCAAGAGTCAACAACTGTAACTTTGGCGAAAATTTCTAGGACGAGGAAATTCCAGCCTCTGGATTTATTTATTTTTTGTGACTGATTGTTAATAATTATCGTAAAAAGGTATACATACTCGTGCTGTAGAATTTTTCTTGGCAAATACTGAAATGAGTCACAAGAAAATCTTGTGCGTGATAGTATTTGAGAGGCATCTGCATTTCTCTGTCTCTCATCTCCTTCTTTTCCTCCAGAAGCCAAATGACTACACACAAAGCAGAAGCTTGTTTCATGCAACCAAAATCTAACCGACACTGAACCCTGTATATCAAATACTGAAAATTAGTGAACTGAACACTAGATACATATGATTGTGTCTCTGTCCAATTTGTGTGTCCACAGGCTCCTCTGCTTCTTGGAGTGAACACCTTGGGGATGGGGGTGGGGGAAGGGCAGCATGTGTAAATAACTCCTGTTGTTTGTTCCTTGAATTTGCCAGTAACTATTCTTGATTAGGAATGTGTTATTATGAACAAGAAATAGAAATTTAATACCAACTTTGTACCTTGTTTCCAAGGTAGCCAAAAATACCACAGCCTACACAGGAGACACTTGTATGACTGATATAGGGAAGGAGTGGAGACCGTGCCCATACTGTAATAAATATTCCCACCATTTGCTTGCTAATTATGCATTCAAATTGTGTTGAATTTTCTACATTGAACTTCAAGGAACTCCCTTCCTTTAGTGGGTAAATTCTTACACTTTCTTCTTCCTCTGCCTCCTGAAGGGTTATGTTGTTGACATCTATCTTGTTAAGAGCTGTGCTAATAAGAGAATTCCATTGCATGCATATAGTTGTATTCTCTGGCACTATAACACTTCCAGCATTCAGAGGTACAATTTCTTGAAACCTGATAAAAGTAGTTTGCTCAAGAGTTGTACATTCACAAAGTAGAATTTAGACCATCAAATACTGCAAATATCACTATACACTCTACTTCGTTGATTAGGCCACATGATACCAGATGCCTTGGGATTACAAAGGGGGTGGGGCGGCAAGGGACGGGTGAAGCCTACCCCACAAAAGCTGCAACTTGTATCAGCCTGTCCGTGCTTAGCATTTTTTTTCCTTCTATTTTAACTCACCCAGCCCTTATTGACCCCCCTGCCCCACTTATGTCCAACTTTTCAAGAGATAGGTTCAAAAAAGTTGATCTAATACAGTAGAACTTATTAGTTTTAACTACCCTACCTTTTCTCCGCCCACTTTTGAAGTTCAAAAAATTTGTTTTACCTGCCCTGCATAAAAGCTTCCCGTCCCTGCCATGTTTAGTATTTGCCCCACCCCGCTCTGCCCCATTGAAATAGGCACAGATGATGATGCATTTGCATGGCACTGCTACCCTAAGGGTGGCTGCATATGCGAAATGCAGCCATCAGGTGCTTTAGTTGACCTACCTATAGTACAATGCAGTATATTGAAGTAAAAGGTTACCCGAGAACATAAATATCAGCTAAGTTGTTTCGAGTATCAAGCAAGTCCTCCATGTTCAAGTCGTTTGGTGGTGCAATGCCTCCAACATTCCATGAACTAACAAATAACCTTATTGAGAAGAAAAAAACAATAAGTATGAGATAAACAGAAGTGAAGTATATAGAAGATTTGTAAATGTTGCTATTGTTAAATTACCGTACGTAAAATTTTGTATCTCAGCTAAGGGTGCTGATGTTGAGTCAGAATCAGCTAGCAAAATTCTCATCATCCAGTCTGCTCTACAGGATGGTGTTTGCGGCTAAGTTAGCTACATAGCCTTGAACTGAGGGCAGAAAAGAAGACTAAAGAAAACCAGAATTTACATCATCATGTAGGCAGAGTGCATGTGATTGAGGGTAGTGGGAGGTAGCGAAAGAGAGCAGTGGTAATGGAAGCTAATAAGTTAAAGGAAAGTGTTGGTATACCTTTATATAAAGGGAAAGGAGGGTGAAAATTTGATTTGTAAAGAAGGGAGATCTAGAGATGTTAGGTTTTCTTTTGATGTTGAGAGTGTAAAAATTATACTATGGTGGGCTCTACAAAACACCAATAAAGAGAAATGAATTGTTTAACAAGATATTAAAATTGAAGAAGACAGTTGATGAAAAATAGTTAGTGGATATTGGGAGGCCAAAATCATAAGGGAGGTGATGTGAGCCATGATGCAAGTTGGATTAAGATCTTCTATTTAACTTTGAACTAATACTTTCTTACTTTGGAAAACCAAAGAGATACTTTCATTCTTTTGATCACATGGTGACTTTGTAACATTCAAGGTTGGTTGTGAAGGTTATAAGCACATGGTTTTGTACTAACACTTAACATCTTGCTATACTTTGTTCTTTTGAATTTCATCAATCTCTGGATGTTGATGTGCATGAGGAAGTTATTGTTATCTAACTATTGAATTATTTCATGAAATCAGGATGACACCTAATCTAACCACAAGTTTAGGCTGTAACAAGAGCCCTAGTAACTATGATGTGAATATCCATTAATCAATTGTATGCAAGATATTTGAAACTGAAACATGATAGAAACACCTAACCCTAACTAATGTCTTCCTTTCTGTAGATACAGCTAATGGAAGAGCAAGGATGACTCAACCAGATAAGAGTTGTTTGAATGGTAACATTTTAACTACTGATTTTTTTTTCATTATTATATTGAGACCTCTTCTACTCTCCCAGACTTCGTGGGATTACACTAGGTATGTTGTTTTTAGGGTCATTTAACTAATTGGTCAATTCTATAGTCGTACTACGAGAATTAACTAATGCATACTTCAGTAAATCATTTGGTATTATTATATTAATATAAATACAAATTAATCAAGGTCGTTTAATCATCAATCATGGTGATTAAAAGTGTTGGAACTTTAAAATAATAATCCGTTTTTTTCTAAGCAAATAAGGCCAATGGATGTTGCTTATCCTTAACGAATCACGATTATTATAATCCTGTTTCTTTTCTTATATTAAATTAAATTAAAGAAGACGAAGTCGCTGATATCTGCGACAAACATGAATAGAGGAAATAGTTTGATAATACAAATGCAGTATTAATAGGACAACATAGCTTGTTTTCTTGTTATTTGTTCACATAAAAACAGTATTAAAATGACAACATAGATTAGTTTGTTTAATTTGATGAAAATGACAACATGGATTACTTTGATAATACATTGGACGTACAGAATTCCACGAAGGGATGCTGTTCAGAGGCGGACCCACCCTTATAGGTGGGGTGCACGTGCATTTGTTAATTTCGGAAAAAATCATGTGTATATATATATATCTTGTTAGCATGATGGAAAACTAAATGATTGTATATATTAATGTAATTATATAGTGATATAAATTAGCATGATCATATACATTTGTTGTAGAATCAAAGGAATAAATATTGTGATAGAATAGCTGATTTGGAGGGATAGCAAGACAGATTTAGAGGGATTGAATAGCAGATTTGTAGAGATAGAATAGCTGATCTTTAGGGATAGAATGACGGATCTTTAGGGATGTGTAATCTTCATTTTATCTATATAATGGAAAGACTCACTTTGAGAGGCATTCAGCAGAAAATTGACATATCTATCCTGAGAAACTGACAGAAATTAGGATATAATTAACCTTAGACCTATAAGGAGCATAGGAGTGTCATTGTACTACTGGTACAAGCCAGAGAAATCACCCGTGAGACCTGGGTTTGAATCTAGCTAGATCCCCTTCGATGCTGTTAACGAGATACCTTTTGGATTAGTTAGCAGAAGACAATTGAGAGATTTTATTTTTTGTTATAATTATTACTTTATAACTAGAAGCTGAATGCAGGCCTACATTAAGACTTGATCATGAAAGTTCTTATTTTTTTAATTTTATAATTACCCCGTTCCTTTCAACTTTTTTTATATTTATTTAACGATTATGGGTTTAATCGTTTCAACAAATCCACATCGTCTTGGGCTGGCATAATTTATGCTACCTCATGTCTAGTGGGTGTTTAAATAAAGAATTATGATTTGCTAGACAATAATGCTACTAGTATTTTACTGCTAATATTCACTAGGATATCATATCTATCCTATTTAGTGACGGTTGCCTAAAGAAACAGTTAAATAATTAACGAAAATATCAACAAAGATGTTAGCAGGATGGGCGTTTGATTATAAATTTTGGCGTATGTTGTGAACTTGTTTATATTACATGAATCTCATCTACTTGATTCCCGAACCATACAGTATAAATTAAAATTAAATTTGTCGGGAAAAAATGATTAGTTAAAATCAAAATATAACAAAATTTGAAATTATTTCATACGGAAGGTGGAATTATAATTTCAGGATGATAGTCCCGAAATTATAACGAGGATAACCTTATATTGGACCAAATGACCCTAGTAGTTGGTACTTCTATGTTGATGAACTATGAGAATTCCCTTCAATCAGTGGCGAAGCTAGGATTTTTAACAAGGGTTCAAAATTTGAAGAAGTGTCTAATCGAAAGTGATTCGACATCTATTACAACAAAAATTTAACCATGTATAAATTATACTTAATATTTATTTTCTGTCGAAGGGGTTTCGGATAAATCCCCTGAATGTATGTTAGCTCTGCCATGTTAGAGCTTGATAAATATGAATGGGTAATTAAAAGATCAAATCCATCGGTAGCCCCTTAAAGTTGGCACAAAATTTCACTTAGACACCTCAACTAGCTAATGTTCATTTTAGACACCTCAGGTAAAATCCCACTGCGTCATTTTGATACTTTTCGCTGACATGGCATGGTAAGTGTAATGCACCCAAAATCAGCGCGTGAAGGGGCTCTTTTTCAGGCCAAAAAATTAATATTTAAAAGGTCAAAACTATTCTTCTTCCTCATTCTCTCCTCCACCACACACCATCCATTCACCACCGCTGCCACCATCACTATTAATACAATCGAATTAATTTTTTAATTTTTTCAGTTCCGAAAATCACCAAAACCATCGTCATCTTCTCATTCTTATTCAATGGATCCAACAATTACAACTTTTATTGCAATCTTTCAAGTTCAGTGCTACACACCATTGTATATCTATCAGACCCATCAAGTTCATATATGCAGATATTCATTCTAAACGGGAGGGACTACAACGTACAAATAATGCATAGCATTCGTATATGTGCTCCTTTTATAGTTTTATTCCTTTTGGAGGTATTGTAATATTAGATACATGATTAAAAAGCATGAAATTGATAACATACAAATTAAATCTACAACAAAAAAAAATAATGAAAATCTGAATTTAATAAAAACGCCAAAAAGAAAAAAAAGCAAAAGAAGAAATTAGGGGTAAAGAGGAGGCGCCGGAAAAGTTTGGAAGAATGAGGAAGAAGGGGTGGGATAGTTTGGTGGGGTTTTAGGAAATAAATGCTTTTATTTATTATTTTTGGCTGAAAATTAATTTTTCCTTATAATGTATTTTTAAAGTATTATTTTGTACTTAAATATCACGTGTCTTTCCTTAATTAGCCATTATATTACATTATTCGCGAGTGTGTTACACGCATCGTGTAATTTTAACGGATTGTTAAAAAAGTGTTAAAATGACACAATGGGATCCTACATGAGGTGTCTAAAATGAACATCGTCCAGTTGAGGTGTCTACGTGAAACTTTGTGCCAACTTTAGGGGATCATCGATGGGTTTGACCTAATTAAAAAGTTTAACTATTTTTCATCAAACTAGTAGATGCATGATATGTGTTTGCGAATAAACTTTAATAACATAATAAATGATTGATTAGCATACAATCTCATATTATGTGATAGGTTTTAACATGATTTGATGTAAGTTATGAGTGGATATATATTACTCCTTTGTATCAATGAGTACGAACACATAAGTGAGAAAAGTTGGGTCATAAAAACACTATTTATGACATAAAGCAGCGTCGAACTTTTGGATATTGGAGTTAATTTAATTGGTTGACATCCCAAATTGAGAAATGGATAGACTTATCCCTAGCAGTGCAGTCATATCATCTCTCTTGTCTACTTGTTTCAAGTGTGTTGTAAAATATGAATGGTTAGTGCCATTATCACTTTAAAAAGAAGAATAAGAAATGCAATTATTGACATAACATGTAGCTGACAGTGTTTTACTATTAGATTTGCATTGCAACTTGCATAGATACGCTTGCGTGTATACGACTTGGAATTGATAAATACCCATTCCTAATGACTCAAGTTTTTGGTCTATTTGATTGCTAGATAGTATATACTGGTAATACTAAACATTAAAAGTCGTTTTACATATTGTACCCATATTAAAATAAGTACCTAATAAGTATGATTTCTCTAGGTTCATAACCCTCAAGTGTGTTTGGTCTAAAGATAAGGGTCACAATTCACATGTTGGATCCATCTGTTAACCTCCCGTTTGGTCATTGATTTTGAAGTTGAGGTTTGAAACTCAAACATTTGAGTTTTTGAAGCTGTGATATTTGGAACTTGAAGTTGTATTTGGACATGCATTTTACTTGAGAAAAAATTTGATTTTTTTGAATGAAAGTGAAATTCCTCAGACTATGGACTATGTAATGTACTGTATCTATTGGGTGATGTGACTTAGTGGTCAATGAACTGATCGAGAACCCTAAAGTCTCAGTTTCAAAACTTAGTGGAGACCAATAAATAACTAGGTGATTCTTCCCAATTTTAAAATTTGATTCAAAATCTATGACCAAATGTTAGCTAAATGTATTAGAATTTTTTTATGACCAAACAAATATTTAAGGATAAAATTAACGTAAGGCGTAGCTTCCCTTGCTTGTACTCTTCTCCTTGGGGTTTTTGTTTTTTCTTTTCTTTTTAATTAATAAAAAACTAGCCCTAGACACCCCGCCTAGTGGATTAAAAAAAGAAGAGGTTTCTTTTTTTTTAATTAATAAACAAACTAACCCTAGACACCCCCTAGCGGATTAAAAAAAGGATAAAATTTTAAAATATAATCCAATATGTATGTATGACCAAACATTAGCTAAATGTGGTAGAAACTTCTCCTTCTCCCAAAGGTTGCCAAATGTTGATTTTCCATTCCTATATGAGAGTTTACTTGGAAAGGGCTATCAGTGTTAGCCCACCCACTATAGCTAAACCTGTCAAGTGGGGCCTGCTAGACCCAAATTCCAGAGCATTTAAACATGCGTATATATCTGATTTAGGGATACCATTGAGGTTATACTCGTAAAGCAAATCTATCATTTTTTGGGATAATAACTTTTAGATATACGGATTTGAAGTTGCAAAATACTGCCTGAAGTTTGGTTTGCCAGAACTTTAATTTAGACAATTTGAAAACAAGCAAACTTTAAATATGTTTACCTGAAGTTTGAGATATTTTTGCATGAAACTCAAACATATATTTAAGGCAGAGCTTCAGTCATGTTTGCATAAGGTTTAGGCATATATGATGTTGAATTCCAAATATTTCTGTATGAAGTTCAGGTGAATGGACTTTTATGGAAAAACACAAATTTATTCTTCGAATTTTAACAAACAAGATCGAAATGAGTTTTGTTAATAAATAAACAAGTTATTAATCCGTCCAAACATAAATAGATTGAGGGAGCATGGTTTAATAGACTGATTTTGACACCTACTTAGTTGCCAAACCATTAAACCAAATGTTTAACTAAATATTTCACCTAAGTCTCTTTTGTTTTTACTTCTGTCCAACATACAGCTCTTCTCCTTCTTCTTCCTCTTCCTTTCTGAAGCAATTCACCTATAAATTTAACATATATTTTAAGTGAAGATTTGGTGGGTGTCTACTGGATTCTTGTTTATCACTCCTTATTCTATTATCTTATTGTTCTCTGTCCCTCTTTTGTTATTGCATTTTTGTATCTTGAATGTATAGATAACAAACAATCCGATTGCAAAAACATTTATAACTACAAATTTGAGATGTATCGGGCTCTAATTTCTATGTTTCATGAAATCGGATATATGAACGATTGAACAATACATACAAATTTTACAAGTTCACAAAAATTATTATGAACATTTTAATAAGAACATAGGTATTATGGAGATAGTATCAATTTCACCCATCACTTACTGTTACTAGTTATATATATAACTAACAATATACATCATAACGTTCTTGTATTATCAGTATGGACTTTTGTATAATCATTGACATAAAAGGAGCCCTTACGATAAATCCTCAGTAGATAACAAGTCAAAAGACTTTTGAAAATACTGGATGGTTTGTTAAGCACATTCTAATTGAAGTTGTTCAATCTCCGGTTTTTAGTTTTTTTGATTATGACATGATTTTCATATTCTGTTTGTATTCTCAGTTCCCGCAGTAAAGTATGAACTTTTCTTCCAAGCTCAGATACATGATGATATAGTTAAGCTTAGTCATGACAAATTATACCAAGGTATGAATAATACTTAAAAGAAAGACAAGATTGAAACTAATATCCATATCTAGATGGACAAACAAAACAAGTCTGCAACGCAAAAAGGAGTAAAGCTTACAGACATCATTCCACATAACAACTTAGGAAACTAAAGCAAAAGACACCATCTAGCAGACCGGAACAAACTATGGAAGTTCCATTCTCAAAACAGGGGAACATCATGGAAGGCATTTATTCATTTATGCTGTCCATGAAGACATTCTTGGACTGCAGCGAAGTCTTCAGCATCTTCAAAGCCTGACAAAACACGAAACAAGTAGAATAAAAGGAAGACTTCAATACTAAAACTTTTTCGCATCTGTTTGATCATAGATTTTGAAGATGAAATCGTAATTTTTGAGATTTAAAGTTGTGATGCGATGGAACGTGCATTTTGATTGGACTTTGTGAGTGAAATTAGAGCTAATTATAGGGGAGCATGAAAACAATTGGAAATAAATTTCAAATATGTGACAAAACAGTAGCCTATGCTACGGTATAAGAAATTAAAATCATACTGAAAGTGCAAAATTCTATAGCTATTATCAACGAAAGTTGTGGAGTAAACAAGGCATAAAGTTGATATACCTCATCCATTCCCAGAGTAACAACTTTCTCTTTGAGAACACCCACATCCTTTACACTGAATTCATTGAGCAAAGTGATTGTTACTAGACATGCATAGGCTTCACAACCAAATCATCCAACACCATATAAGTTACCCACCCCTTTAACCAAACCTCCATTGGATGCTACCACATTATTCCCTGCGGCAGGTTTGACATAGTTCAGTTGTGAGCTCATAGATCCATAACACGAAGCTCGAGGGTCCTCAGCCACATAACTACGGTGACTAGAACATGTATACGACTGTTTTACAGTTGGAGAGTTAGTGAGGGACTGAAGCAGCGCCTTGTGCTGATTTTGGTTTCAAGAGGATGTCCTTATCCTGATTCGGTTGAATGTACAAGGCTCTCATACAAGTTTCCCAAACATCCAACCATTTGTTTAGTAGATAGAAGCCTAACGACACTGCCTATTGGCAAGGCCAGAATGTGAAATAAGAAATCAACACATTCTTTCCCTGCCTCAGCGAACATAACTCTTTTCTTCTTCGTGTCTATTAGAAGTTCCATTGTCACACTGGACTCGGTCATATTTGAAGCAATATTGCTGCAGTAAATTACACAACTTGTAAGAAACAATGAGCTAGTTTGCTCTACTTATAAAAGAGCAGTTTGAGCAAAGTGATTATTAGGTTGATTGATCTCCCTCCTCTTTCCCGTATTGTCCCTTCCATGGCAGAGAAATGATTAATGAAAAGAAGGGTGCCGTCAGATGGTGCGTGGTTGAGAGTGGTTCAGGCGGCGATTTGATAGACGTGACGGGAACGGAGGCATGACTTTCAATTTTTTATTTTTATTCAGTTCGGAGACCATTAAATTATATAACTAAGCTAACACTTAAAATGCGATATTAAATAGAATAGTCCATAATTTTAAACTTACTCTATCTAATATATTGTTTGGTTATTTTATTTAATTTAATCCATGAATTGCTTATACAACATAGTTCATATGTGGTCTTATTTTATCTTTAGAAAATGGAGGGATGACTAATCGAAATAAAACCTCTAAATGACTAAACTACCCCCTTATTCATTTTCCTGGATTTCTATTATAATTTGATTTTCTTTTTATTTATATTAAAATGACTTTACATATTCTTTTTAATTCTCCAAATTCGCTTAGTGTAATTTAATGATTTCACTAATATTTTTTTCTGCATTTTTTTTGAATTTTTTTATTCAATGTAGTTCGTCGATAAACCACTTGAACTATTTGTTTTTTTTTAATAAACTTTACGTATTGAACAAATTAAGTAGTTTTAAATCTATGTTAAGTTTAACATATATTTTACCAACAAAAAATTTAAAGTACACCGTGTCATCAAGGATCTCCTTAGTGGTATGTCACACATCAAAATTAATCAAATTATATTAGTCAATCTATCATATTAATTTTACGGAAAATATAATTGGCAAGACAGATTTTTGGCACGAAATGACATGAGCAACAAAAATCAGGTATTTTCATAATTTCGGTGAAAAGTTAAGGGCGTTTGGGTAAATTCATTTATTTCGTGTACCTAAATTACCCTCAAAAGTAAAACCACTTTTAATACTTTTAAAACTACAACTGTTTAAAACTTAAACCACTTCTGAAAAGTCCAAGTTGTAATTATTATTTATTTCACACTGCCCAATAAATTTTTATTTAATTTCATACTTTATTGAGCTTTTTCGTTTATTTTGGGTAAGGTTTACTTCTATTTCTACCAAGTTTGGGTCTCCATACGTTGTCATTTTAAATAGTGTTTTTTTATTCCCTTTTCGTTCATAGTTTTAATTTGGAATAATAAATCAACGACAAATCCGAGTTGATTAAACTATCTTTGTTCAAATATATTTGTTTTTTGTCAATTTTTTTCTTCATTCACAAGAACTCTATATTTAAATATATCAATCTTCTATATATTATAGTTGACAAGAATATGCAAATTTGACCATTTGACTTAGTGGTAGTTTATACCGTAAATACAAATGGTTGAACATTGAAATATTCCAATGAAGAGTGAAATTAAGCTATAAAAGTATTGTGGAATCATGTTATTTAAAGAACTATATATACTTATGTTATAAATCCAACAACAAAATAATTCTTGATCAACAAATTAAAATAAGAACGGATGAGAGTGAAGAGTGAAGTTGAAGGAGATAGAAAGAGTAAAGTAAGAGAGAGAGTAAATAATTATTAAAATGTCAAAAGTGATTTTCTTTTTTTGGAGGGAAATACAAGCTGTTTTGGAGCCAAAGGGATATTTTCGTCATTTACCCGTGTCTTGGCAATTCGTGCCAAAATTCTGTCTTGCCAATTAGCAGTACTCTTAATTTTATTATTACTATTTCGTTTTCTTTCTTATTTTCGGAATATATTTTCGGATTAATATTTACATGTCATATATGTCACCTTACTTAATTCATTTCTTTTTGTTAGAAAATATTTTTAGATTTATATATATGTTAGTCAATCTCTCATATTAATTTTACTATTACTATTTCGTTTTTTTCTTATTTTCGGATTAATGTTTACATGTTATATATGTCACCTTACTTAAATTCATGTCTTTAGTTAGAACGTATTTTCATATTTCAAATCAAATTGCATTATACTTCATGTGGATGTATAACAATATATATGTGGTTTTAAAAATTATTATGTATTAATTGATATGAGATGCACGTAAGATGTACAAAATGCACATATAACGCACGAGATGTACGTGCAATACACGTTGATACAATGTCACATCTATCGCCTTACATAATTCATTTCTTTTGTTAGAATGTATTTTTAGATTTCTTAATCAAATGGCATTATACTTCACGTGAATGTATAACAAAATATATGTGGTTTTAAAAAATATTATGTATTAATTGATACGAGATGCACATAAGTTGTACAAAATGCACATATAACGCACGAGATGTACGTGCAATGCACACTGATACAATGTCATATATATCGCCTTATTTAATTCATTTCTTTTGTTAGAACGTATTTTCAGATTTCTCATTATACTTCACGTGAATGTATAACAATATATATATGGTTTTAAAAAAATATTATGTATTACTTGATACAAGATACACGTAAGATGTATAAGATGCACATATAAAGCACGAGATGTACGTGCAATGCACGTTAATTTTTTTGTGGCGTTGTTGAGATGAAACCGT
The DNA here is from genome assembly GCA_029582565.1 of Solanum infundibuliforme. Classification (NCBI taxonomy): domain Eukaryota; kingdom Viridiplantae; phylum Streptophyta; class Magnoliopsida; order Solanales; family Solanaceae; genus Solanum; species Solanum infundibuliforme. The sequence continues at coordinate 14,386 of JAJOOG010002298.1, forward strand.
TTTTCTTTTCCATTTCTTTCACTTCATCCGATGACAATCTGGCTGAAAAGCCAGAAGCCACATGACGGTAGGAGTGCATAATTCATGACTATTGATCATCCTCAGAATGAAGAGCAACTCCATAGGAAGGACATGTAATAGCTCCTGAGATTACTGTTATCTTTGGCAAATGGCAAAGTTACATGAATTATGTAAGTTTGCGAATCATTTTGTTCAGCACTAGTAGGATGTAAACTCAGCCAAAGAGTAGTAGAAGTAAATATTAAAATGGAAGCTAGCACTGGATGCATGTTTAGAAATATTTGTTACAATTAGAATTTGACAGGAAGAGAAGCTTGGTAGTATTAGATGAGTATTGTTCTAGTGCTTCTTTTTTTTTCGTTGATCTTCTTAATATAGAGTCTCTACTCTTTTTGGTTGATCTTCTTTATAAAGAGTCTGAATATGTTGTTGATATCAACAGGTTAATTATGCATGCATGTGATTTACTTAAGAGTACATTAGAAATTAATTAAAGGCTACTAGATATATCTATTAAAAGAGTGAAGACATATATAGCTAACAATTATTTATGGGAAAATGCATAAGTATCTCCCAGCCTATGCCCAAAATTCCTGAGACACACCTAACATTTACTAAGGTCCTATTAGCCCCTAAACTTATTTTTTAATTAATTTTCTACCCCTTTTCGGCCTACGTGGCACTATTCTTGAAAAAATTGTCAACACGCGTTGGGCCCACAAGATAATTGAAGCAGGCATTTCGGGTGCTTTCAAACCCTTCCCGAAACGCTAATATGAACCCCGAATCCCTTTTTTAATAATTTCATTAGATTTCTGTTTTAATCTTTTAAAAAATCAGTTTTCTTAATTTCCCTTTAAAAATTAAGTGGCGATTCTAAAATCAGTATAATTTTATTTTTAAATAAAACAAGTAGTAGTGAAGAGTGATTCAATTGAATGAAAAGTGAGGAACTATGAGGCTTTGCAAGTGAACTTTTAGGCAGAGAATTATGTTACCTTTGGTGATTAAAAATGGTAAGTTGGACCCTTGTACATCTGAGTTTGCCATCTGAACCTTTAAATTCATTCAAACATAATATTTTAAGCCCATTTCTCATCATATGTATGTGTGTGTATTACACTTATTTTACACATGAAATTCCACGTTATTTTTTAATGACACATCAATAATTAAATATTTAAAAATAAATAATATTTTTAAAAAAAGGTGCAAATTTTTCTCTTTTCCATTATACTCATTTTTCATACTCCCACTTCATCTTCTTCCTCTCCACCCTCAACCCTTCACCCAAAATAAAATCTCCATTTTTCGTCTTTCTCACACTCAAAATTTTCCGCAATGACAAAATGTGATAGATTATAATTAGATCTTACACATATTTTTGGTTCTATTTATTTAGATTCGGTAAAAAGATATATCAAGAAAACTTCAAATTGAAAAAAAAAATATGTTTATAAATAAATTCAAGCAATAGATCTTGAAAAATTAAGTTTTAAAAAAGGTGAATGAGATATTTTTTAACAAAAGCTTTTTACTGTGATTATGGTAATGGTGTATATGTCAAAGAAAAAGAAAAGCAAAGGGGTAGGGGTGGGGCGTGGGTGGGTGGGGGGTCTGGGGCTGAAAAGAAAGAGGAAAAAAGTGGGGATGGGGTAGGGGTGTCAAAAATGAACCCAAACATGGGTAACTCGCCCAGAATTTTAAGGGTTGGATTCAAGATAATTTGAATTAGGTTCAATCTCAACCCATTCAAGCCTAACCCATTTTAAGAGAATTCTCAATTGAGCCCAATTTAATCTTCAATTTCAATCCGTTTTAAAACTCTTTATTAAGATATATTCCTATATTGAAGGTATAAATTATTATCTATTTAATATCTTTTAGGATTTATCTATCCATTTGTTAGTTTTTTTAAAAAAAATCTTGAGTTGAAATTCAAATTGGGATTATAAAAGTTAAATATCACTATATTAAAATAAGAGCAACTTACAAAAATTACTATATTTATAGGGTAAATGAATACCAATAGCTATAAGTATGTTATTTACAATAAATGACTACAATTTATATTCGCTGTATTTTTGTATAATTTTTTGTTTTTTTTTATTTATACATTAATACATCTTTAAGTACAACAAACTAAATAAGGAATTGACACTAAATATAACCCACTATCCTTACATTACATCCATTCAATGAGCAACTTCCCATAATTAACTTTATAACTAAAAATTACTTATCTAAAGACATATCAGATCATATTCTTTATCAGTTTAACAAAAAATGTGATATATACATCATACTCAATTTTCTTGTTGTCTCCGTATTTCTTATTCTGGCGTCGTAAAGGTATTAATATTTTTTTTTTGTTAATTCAAGTTATTGTTGAATTTGTGAATGAAGGTTAAGTATTTCGATTTTGAATAGGTGAACTACATGGCAATAGATACACTAGTTGTTACACAAAAAATGAATACACCAATATATAATACAATGAATATATTAAATTAGGTCTTAGACCTAACTCACACCCCAAAAGCTAGCTCAAAGGGAGGAGGATTACCCAAGTCTTATAAGGAGTCCATCCATCTCATTAACCACCGATGTGTGACTTTTGTCATTCTTTAACACCCCACCTCACGCCCAGTGCTTAGCATCTAGTGCGTGGGCAATTTTGATTTTGGGGGTCCCAACATCGGGTAAGACGGGCCCTGCTCTAATAACATGAAAACTTTGTAATTATGCAGTAGGATCCATGGATGAAAGTATAAAGGAGAAAAACTGATTTAGTAGAAGATATTTTGTATTGCACAATTTCAATGTTTACAACTGAAGAAGAAGGCTCCTTATATAGATGATACAATCGTATAGAATGTACCTTTAACTAACTAAGAAGCTCAATGTAAAATGTGTTGTAACTCTGTTTCTAACAAACTCAACAGTACTGACAGCCTGTAACTAACTTCCTTTAACTACCTCCATTTACTTATTGTATTATTAATACTATTGATTTCAATATTCCCTCTCAAGCTTTAGTTTGAGTATAGGTTGAAGACTCCAAGCTTGGATAACAACATGTTACGAGCAGCTACACCTAAGCCCTTTGTGAGTAGATCAGCTGGTTGTTGTTTGGTGTTAACATAAGTAGGCAATATCAAACCATTCTTGATTCTCTCCCTTATAAAGTGACAATCAATCTCAGTATGTTTGGTCCTTTCATGAAAAATAAGATTAGCTGCAATTTGTAATGCTGTTTTACTGTCACAATGTAGTTTCACAGGCTTTGTAATGACAACATTCAATTCTTTCAACACTCCTACCAACCAAATGATTTCTACAACAGCCCCTGCCATACTCCTGTGCTCTGCTTCTGCTAAGCTTCTGCTCATTGTGTGTTGTTTTTTGGATTTCCAAGATATAAGAGAATCTCCAGCTTCACCATATACCCAGTTACAGACTTTCTGGTGTTGGGACAAGCTGCCCAGTCGGAGTCACAGAATGCCTCAAGTTCTAGACTTTTTTTACTACTTAACAATATGCCTTGTCCAGGGTTACCTTTGATGTATCTAACTAGCCTTAGAGCTGCTTCCCAGTGTGATACCTTGGGTTGCTGCATGAATTGTAACAAAACTTGAACAGCAAAACTAATATCTGGCCTAGTGATAGTTAAATACAACAATCTCCCCACTAATCTTTAATAGATTGTGATGTCTTTGAACATAGGATCATCAGTTACTCCAGTTAGTTTATCATATTCAACTGTAGTGAGCTTAGTGTTTGCCTCTAGAGGTGTAGTTATAGGTCTTGCCCCACTAAGACCAGTATCTGAAATCAGCTCAAGAGCATATTTCCTCTGGTTTAGCAGTATACCAGTTCTGGACCTCAATACTTCAATGCCAAGGAAGTATTTAAGCTTACCAAGATCCTTCATTTTGAACTTGCTGTGAAGGGAACCTTTTAAGTCTTGTATTAGCTTATCACTACTGCCTGTTAACAAAAGATCATCCACATATATAAGAATTACAGCTATATCTTGACCATCTCTTTTTGTGAAAAGAGAGTGATCATATGCACTTTGTGAGTAACCAGTAGCTAATAGTACTTCAGTAAGTTTCAAATTCCACTGCCGGGAAGCTTGTTTTAAACCATAAAGAGATTTAAGTAGTTTGCATACTTTGTATTCCCCCTGCCTCTGAAAACCTTGAGGCATCTTCATGTACACATCCTCAACCAGATCACCTTATAATATGCATTGTGGACATCCATTTGATGTAGAGTCCAGTTGTGTGAATCGGCCACACTGATAACAGTCCTAACAGTGACCATTTTTTCTACAGGTGAAAAGGTTTCATGGTAATCAAGTCCCTTTTGTTGATTGTAACCCTTGGTTACCAATCTTGCTTTGTACCTTTCAACTTCACCATTGGCTTGAAGTTTCACTTTGTACACCCATTTAGACCCAATGGCCTTTTTGTCAGGTGGTAGATCCACTGTAGCCCAAGTTTTGTTGAGTTCTAAAGTTGTGATTTCATCTTGCATTGCAGCTATCCACTCTGGATACTTTGAAGCTTCTTTGAATGTATTAGGCTCAGATATAGTAGAAAGAGAGGCTAAGAATGACATGTAAGAGCCATTCAATCTTGAATAATCAACATAGTTATTGATGGGATAAAGACATGTATTGTGAGCTTGTTTGGAAGAAGTTGGGACTACATAGTGCTTGCGCCAAATAGTAGGCTTACTGGACCTACTTGGTCTTGTAGAAATAGGCTCAGAATTTACCACATTAGGCAGCATATCAGTGCCTTCTTCAATAGTTGGCCCGGAAACTGTTGATCCTGGTATGTCTTCATCATGTTCTGAAGCTAGATTAGGACTGTCATCAGAAGCATCACTGAACTCCTCTTCTTGTGTGGGAACTATAGACTCAGCTGAATGTGTATCAATGATAGGATCAACATATGGTATGTATGAAGTCACAAGTTGATTAGGAGGAGCAGGTTCCATTTGAGATTTGGTCTGAAAAGGGAAGTTGCTTTCTACAAATGTAACATCTCTACTAATGTGAAAGGAGTGAGTCTCTAAATCAAGAACTCTATATCCCTTTTGTGTTTCTGCATACCCCATCAATACTCTCTTCATAGTTTTGGCAGCAAATTTATCAGACCTGGGCAAAACAGAAGTGAAACAAAGACAACCAAACACCTTGAGGTGTTCTAGTGAAGGTTTAGTGCCATACAATAGCTCATGAGGGGACCTTCCTTGTAATACTGCTGAGGGAATTTTGTTGATCATATAAACTGATGTCTTAATACAGTGACCCCAATAAGTAATAGGCATATTAGATTGCAACCTTAAGGCCCTAGTAGTGTTCAATATATATCTATGTTTCCTTTCAACCACCCCATTTTGCTGGGGTGTGTATGCACAGGAAGTTTGACGCACAATTCCAAGAGAAGCAAATAATTCTCTATAATTGGAGTTCAAGAATTCAGTACCATTATCAGACCTCAGTACTTTCACTTTAGTATCAAACTGAGTGTTCACCATTATCAGAAAAAATTTTAATACAGAAAAAACCTTATCCTTTGATTGAATCATGCAAGCCCAAGTAAATCTACTGTAATCATCTAGTACAGTCACAAAGTACAATTTTCTGTCATAAGTTGGGGTTTTATAGGGACCCCATACATCAGCATGTATTAACTGAAATACAACACTAGAACTATGTAAGCTAACTGGAAATTTAGGCTTACTTTGTTTGGCTTGTGGACAAATATGACAACATGTATGAGCAGCAGAAGGAAGGCTAATGGAAGATATATGTTGCATAGCATGAAAGGAAGGATGTCCAAGCCTCAAATGCCACAGAGTGAATTTGTCATTCTTAACAGTAGAACCTGCCCTGACTACTGCCTTTGTTGTGTCTTTCAGAAGATATAGTCCTTCATGTTCTATACCAATCCCAATCACTTTCCCATTGGAGAGGGCCTTCAACACACAGAAGTTAGGGAAGAAACTAACACTACACAAGAGATCCTTGGTTAATTTTGCCACTGACAACTAGTTGAACTTGAAGTCTGGGACATGTAGAACACCATCCACCTATTAGTTCCCCAAAACTAATGAGCTGCCAGTTACCTTAATGTAAGCCCTATTACCTGTGGGCAATTGAACAGTGCTAGTTCTCTGACTACCTACATAACTCCTTGTAACAAGAAAATTTTCAGAAGAGGCAATGTGATGAGTTGCCCCTAAATCAATGATCCAAGTATGGTTATAAATGGGAGGAGTGAGAGATACATTACCTGCTAGATTTTTCTTGCACTGTCCAGCATCTCCAATGTCTGTAAGGCCTGTTCTTGTGTTATGTCTCATATTCTAGACATGATTGAACTCCTCCTCAGTAAGCTGAAATCCATGTCATTGCACCTCATTGATAGCATAGTTAACACATGACTTGACACCATGATCAGCATTTTGCATTGTGTTAGCTGTTCTATAGCCAGTGTTGCCTTGAGGATGATGATAGACACTAGTGCTTCTTTATGGATAAGCAGGTAGTTGCTTCCTTTTACTCTTGAAATCAGCAGGATAACCAATGATCCTGTAGCAGTCCTTACTCAAGTGATTCCTGTAACCACAATGATCACATGTTATATCTAATAATTTCTTCCCTTTGAAATTTTGTCTTCTGTTGACTAGCATGGTGAGAGGCTCCTTGTTAATGTCCACTACACCTAGTAACCTCTTACTCTCTTCTAGTACTACTGTAGCATATGCTTGATTGACAGTAGGCACCACAGTTTTAAGTAACAGATCACTCCTCACATGACTGTAGGACTAATTCAAGCTCATTAGAAACATCAATAACCTCTATTGACTTAGATGTTCTATGTATGGTTTAGCTTCATCACAACTACATAGAGGTGAGGGAGCTAACACATCTAATTCATCCCATGGATCCCTCAATTTCAAAAAATAAACTGTAACAGAATCAGTACCTTGTTTCAGGGAGGATACCTCTGCCCAGAGTTGATACACTCTAGTGAGATTTGATATATCAAATCTCTCCTTGAAGTCATCCCACACACGTTTGGCATTTGAAGCATAAACTATGGAGGTGAGCAATTCTGAAGCCATAGTGCTGCTTATCCAAGACAACACTACAACATTGCACCTTTCCCATTGATTTGCTAAATCCCCTTTGAATGAGCTTTTTAGGCAAGTTCCATCCACAAAACGAAGCTTGGTTTTCACCAACAGTGCAAGACGTAACGATCTACAACATAGGCCATAATTTTCGGGACCTGTGAGTTTTGTCGCAATGAGAGATGCACCAGGCATATATGAAGCTTGAAGGTAAAGTGGATGACTGTGTTCAAGAGTTGTGATTGTTAATTCATCCATTGCGAAGAGTAGATGACGATTTGACACAAAAATGAATAAGTTGGATATAACTATACTTGTATTCCCTAATCAACTTTTTATCTTAGATATAGTACTTATCTATCTAGATACAATTGTATTCGCAAATCAACATTTCAACTTGTGCTTATATAGCAATACAAGTATCTATGTATATAAATATGGATACATTTCAACATTGTTGTTAAGCAAAAATATGGATACATTAGACAAGCGAGCAAAAAAGATATAATTTGTGGGTATCAAACTGTATAAATATGGATATACATTAGACAAACGAACAAAAAAGATACAATTTTTGGGTATCAAACTGTATAATTATTCTTCTAAATAAAATTTTGAAACGGCCAACAATATAGTATTGATGTATCCAACTATACTTGAATTCCCTAATTAAATTTGACACAATACTTATGTATTCAAATATAATTGTATTCACAGATCAACAGTTCAACTTGTGGTTATATAATAATACAAATGTCTATGTATATAAGTATTCTACTATATACAAATTGATAATGAGAAAACCCTCAATCTCTTTTTTGTTCATATTCTTCTTGTAATCATTTTTTAACAACTATATACATACGAAATCAAATTTTCTAACAATTTCAATATAAGAGGACAATCCATAATGACAATGGCACACAATACATGTGTTAAGATTTATAAGTAAATGACATTAAACTAAAAAAAAAATACAAATCTCAATTTCATTAATTTTTCTCTTGTTCCTGCTCGACTGCGCTTTTTTCACACCCACTTGAAATCAATATTGTTGACTTTTCTCCTTTTTCAAGATTAGTTTTCACTTCTGAACCTTTTTTCCTCTTTACTAATTTTGCATGTTCGATTTCTTCAAGCAGATTTAAGGGTATATATGGTCATTAACCTTTTTTGTTCTTCTTTCGTTCTCCATTGCAGCAACAGAGCCTGAAATTTTGGCTTGATGTTGAGTAATACACAAATCAAAAGAGGGTAGTTCATCCAACAATTTGTCAAATAAATGTATACCTCTCATAACCCTCCTCGGAGTATCAATTTCAGCCATTGAAATGGATAAACAAATTCTTGAATCAAAACCCTATGAAAATAGAAGAAAGTGTAGATGTGTAGATATATAATGCTCATAAAAATGAGATAAATATGCAATTAGAAAATACATGATGGATACAAAATCACAAAAATCGCTCCTGTAGTGATGTAAAGGATCTTGAATTTGAATGAATTTGGGAGAAAAAATCAGAAAATATGTCATGTATAAATATTGATGAAAGAGAAAAATTTGATGATGGTAAAAATGGGAAAAGATCACAAATGTGCCTACCATAATAAATTAGACATTCAATAATTACTGTCCTATTTAATATTTATTTATTATATTAAATATATATAAGAAAATTATTTATTTGTATACAATTAACTTTGTTATTTATAGTCTAATTATATCCATATAACATGAAAAAAAAAAAATGTAGCTATTTTTCTTGAATATATATATGGATGTTTGCCATATTCTGAAGTTTTTCCTATTATATTGAGATTAAGCGGGTCAAGACCCAATCCGTTTTTTAGCCCATTTGATCCCAAAGTAAACTTGGGCGGGTCACGACCTAACCCGATTTCTATTTCAACCCATTTTAATATCTCCAATTTCAATTCAACCCGCCCATTTGACACCTCTAGCTGGGGGCTGGGCTGAAGAAGAATAAGAAGAGAGAAGGGGTGGGGGTGGTGATGGGTTGGGTGGGCAGAAGGAGTTTTTGATTTTTTTTAATTTACTATTATTATTTTGTCTTATAATTTTGAGATTTTTAAAATAAAAAAATTGCATTCACTTGCTTCAAAACGCATGTGATCATGCGTTTGCCAACTCAGCTATTTTAATGCTACATAAGTTCGGTCAATGATCAGAGGGGTTTAAAAAATAGAGTTTCATCATGTTTAAGGGTTCATTTGGCAATGTAACGAGTATAAAGGTTCAACTAACAAACCGATACAAGTACAGGGGACTCTCTAGGTCATTCCGCCTTTTCCGATTTTCTTTTGTTTTCCATTTATGATAGTCTACTTCATAACTTTTTTGAATTTGTTAGGGATCGGACTTGAACTAGTTTAACCAAAAAGTCATTTAACTTACTAGTTCTACCAAAAATTTCATTCAACTTACTAGTTTTACCAAAACATCGTTCAATTTACGAGTTTTAGCAAAAAAAATCATTCAACTTAAATTAGCTTTATCAAAAAAAGTTCAACTTACTAGTTTTGGCAAAATATTGTTCAATTTACGAGTTTTAGCAAAAAGTCATTCAACTTAAACTAGCTTTACCAGAAAAACATTCAACTTACGAGTTTTAGCAAAATATTGTTCATCTTCGGCAACTGGCAAACTTACATGAATTATGTAAGTTTGCAAATCATTTTGTTCAGCTATAGCGGAATGGAACTCAGCCAAAAAGCAGTAGAAGTAAATATTAAAATGGAAGCTAGCACTGGATGGATGTTTAGACATATATTTAGATATAAATTTACCATATATTTTAAGTGAGAATTTGATGGATGTCTACTCGATTCTCGTTTATCACTCCTTATTCTATCATCTTCTTGTTTTCTGTCTCTCTTTGGTTATTGCATTTTTGTATCTTGAATATATAGATAACAAACAATCCGATTGCAAAAACATCTATAACTAGAGATTTGAGATGTATCGGGCTCTAATTTTTATGTTTCATGAGTTCGGATATATGAACGATTGAACAACAAATTTTACCAGTATCAATTCAACCCATCACTTAATGTTACTAGTTATACATATAATAACTAATAATATGCATCATAACGTTCTTATATTATCAGTATGGATTATTGTATAATCATTGAGAGCCCTTGCAATAAATCCTCAGTAGATAACAAGTCATAAGGCTCTTGAAAATTCTGGACGGTTTGTTAAGCACACATTCTAATTGAAGATGTTCAATCTCCGGTTTTTAAATTTTTTTTTATTATGACATGATTCTGTTTGTATTCTCAGTTCCTGCAGTAAAGTATGAACTTTTCTTCCAAGCACAGATACATGATAATATAGTTAATTATGACAAATTAAACCAAGGAATGAATAATACTACTTAAAAGAAAGACAAGATTGAAGCTAATATATACATAAGTCCATATCATAGATGGACAAACAGAACAAGTCTGCAACCAAAAAGGAGTAAAGCAACAGACACCTTCCACATTAACAACGTAGGAAACTAATGCAAAAGACACCATCTAGCAGACTAGAACAAACCATGAAAGTTCCATTCTCAAAACAGGGGAACATCATGGAAGGCATTTTATTCATTTATGTTGTCCATGAAGACACTGGTCAAGACATTCTTGGACTGCAGCGAAGTCTTCAGCATCTTCAAAACCTGACAAAACACGAAACAAGTACAATAAAAGGAAGACTTTAATACTAAAACAATTAGTAAATTTATCCATCTGTTTGATCATAGATTTTGAAGATGAAACATGAAATCGTAATTTTTGAGATTTAAAGTTGTGATGCGATGGAACATGCATTTTGATTGGAAAAATATTGCACTTTGTGAGTTAAATTAGAGCTAATTATAGGGGAACACGAAAAAAAAAATGGAAATAATTATCAAATATGAGACAAAACGGTAGCCTATGCTTCGGTATAACAAATTAAATGATTACTGGAAGTGCAAAATTCTAGACCTATCACTTTATTCCCTGCGGCAGGTGTGACATATTTCAGCTTAGATCCATTGCATGAAGGACAAGTAGCTCGAGGGTCCTCAGCCACATAACTACGGTGACTAGAGCATGTATACAACTGTTTTACAGTTGGAGAGTTAGTGAGGGACTGAAGCAGCGCCTTGTGCTGATTCCTGATTCGGTTGAATGTACAAGGCTCTCATACAAGTTTCCCAAACATCCAACCATTTGTTTAGTAGATAGAAGCCTAATGACACTGCCTATTGGCAAGGCCAGAATGTGAAATAAGAAACCCACACATTCTTTGCCTGCCTCAGCGAACATAACTCTTTTCTTCTTCGTCTCTATCAGAAGTTTCATTGTAGTTGCAATATAGTTGCGGCTAGGAGAGATAAGAAATAAATTGTAGAGCTTGTTTGTTTTTATTACCCAAAAGAGCGATTAGGTCGATTAATTTCCAGACGGCTCTTCTCCGAACCGTCTCTTCCATGGCAGAGAAATGATTAATGAACTTCTTCTTGGGAAAAGAACGGCGGCGTCAGATGGTACGTGGTGGCCATTTGATAGACGTGAGGCCGTAGGCTGTTCAGGTTAGAGTCAATTCCTGTCACCCGTTTAGAAATTGTCTTTGAAATATCATTTATATTGCATTTAAAATCAAAATATCAATCAACTATTGAATTTGGCTTCCCTCCATTTCGTTAAATACACTTTTAGATGATAGACACGAATACTATTTTATTATTAAAGATTAAAATTATATTGTATTAACTAGTATTATAACCGTTTTGAATAAATAATTTTTTTAACTTTGCTAAGAATTTTTAATTTTTCTCAATTTTTGGTATCCATATATTTATATCATTAATTTTATTTTATATATATTAAAATTATGTAACATGAACTTAACAACGTTTAATTTGTTTTGCCTAACAGTAGTCTTACAAAATATTTGCCTTTAAATTTATGTTTTCTTTTATTTATTTTTTTAAAAAGAATATATATATTTATTTATTTGGATACTTTCACATTTGTAATTCTAATGCATTTTTTACTTCCCATTTTTATTATATGATTTCTATCATCACTGATAATTCTTCCTTTATTTTTTAAATATCTCAACATAATATTTCAAGAAAATATTTGCTAGCACAGGAAGCGATTAAATAATGTACAATATAAATATAAATATTTGAATATAGAAAATATAAAATGAAATCAAAGGGTTCTAAGATTTGTAGGAATATTTTTCTTATCAAAGTTAAAGAAATTATTTGTTCAAAACTTATTCACTTAATTATGGTTATGATACTAATTAATGAAATATAATCTTGACATTTAATAATAAAATAATACACATATTTCTTATCTTGATGTATACTTGACGAAATGGAGAGAAAAAATAAGAGCCAAATCTGATTTGACTTATGTTCACAAAAATTAGACACAATGAATTCAGACTTGAAAAATGCAAATGCTAAGGAGTTATTCAACTTTATCACTTCTTTCTCTAAAATTAAGAAAAGCCAATAATCCTGATTAAAATTATTAAATTTGATATCTCTAGTTTTTCGAAACGTTTTTTATTCACTAACCGACCGTACCAAAGACACTTTTGGTGATGAGTGTAAATACTCTTATGTTTAGGGATAGAAAAAACACTTATTAGATAAAATTACACATACAAGAGTAAAATGTCACATCTCTTGTTTGATACTCCGATCCATTTTTCTTTGAAAATAAAATGATGGCCCAACTAGGTCTACTATCCAACTACTGGTGTTACGTTGATAAGGCCATTTTTATCGGAGCAAAGCCAAACACGATTACAACAAAACGGATCAAGAGTAGTACTACATCCACCGTCTACCGGAACACCAACAACCTTAGGATTACTCCTTTCCACTATAGCCTTAGCTTTCATGATCTTAACTCCGGCCATTCAAATGGAGTTGAATCTCCTGTTTGTCTGCAAGCATTTCCTCTACACGTACAAACCTCACAAGGAGGGTATTTCGCAGCGGCCATAGGTTGACAAACCAATAGAAAACCAAAAGATAAACGGATTATTATTTTATCCATTTTTTGTGATATATGTTACTCATGGACAAGGAACTTCACTTGTAATTTATACAGATGTTAGGGTCTACTTACCA
>JAJOOG010002299.1:0-24618 GCA_029582565.1 Solanum infundibuliforme
TGAGTTGGGGTCGAATCCCATAGGAAGTGGTACGTGTTCGAGAATCAAGAGCAAAGTAAGAATATATTAAAGTAAATCATATGAATAGATATTTACGAATAAAAACATAATTCAAATTAAAAGTGACACGAATGTCAAATAACAGGGGTTTTTGGTTTCAACTATCAGCTACAACAACAACAAATAACACGAATATAACAATAATGAGACGGGTTCTTGGGATGTGATTCAATTATAGGGCAATATAGACATGGGTAATTGCAACTGTTAGTCAATAGTTGTTAATTAGTGAATAAGCTAGACTTTAGTGGGGATAAACATTCTCTCGAACAATTTACCCGGAATGAAGTTGGTTTCTCTCGAACACTAACAAGCATGCAAATAAGATCAGCCTACGCTTTAGTCCATTCACTCTCTCGAGCTTAATGTATGGAAAAGGGTTTAGGATTCACTCTCTTAGGCTGAACCCATGGACAACCAAATTCCCACACACCATCAATTCAATAATCTTTGTTTTAAAACCTCTCTCTCGAGCACGCCAAAAGCATGAAGGTAGGACTGCATTTGCAACTACAATCCTTTAATTTCCACCACAATTACTGAATCAAATCACTTCTAAACAACATTTAAACTAATAATTAGCAATACACATCACCTAAATGAACCCATATTCACATAATCACACCCCAAGAATTGGGATTTTAGCTAGACATCATAAAAAGATAAAAAAACGTTACCAAATTGTGTTTCCATCAACTGGTAAGATTAATTTATTCTTCAAAAAGGTCCAAATTGAAGAATCTCAAAGACCCAGTGTCGTGAGCCAGGGGTAGCCCATAAATATAACATGATGTACTTGACCCCGAAGGGGTTGCATACAATCCCTTAGCATAATCATAACATACGATCCTAGAAATACGGGAAAATTTAAAACTTCTTTCAAACAATCTAAAACATTTTTATAAGCAAATGGAAGTCTTTACTAAGGCTTTGTCTCAAACCATCTATGAATAACATGAATAAAAGTCTTGGGACGCAGCCCATATAAAGTCTAAAACATAAGAAATGACAAAGAGGACCATAGTGGGTTTGTCCTCGAAGCTATGAGGACTCACCAATTCTTCAAGTCTTCGTGCACGTTACGAACCTAGGCTTCAAGAAACTCAATCTCCCAACACCCTACATTTGATTAGAATTTTGGCAATATGTGTTAGTACAAAATGTACCAAGTATGAAAGCTAGCATGATATCATAAAGCATCTCAAATGGTTAGTCAACATAAGACAGAAGCATAAGAGATAATAACATATTCATAACATAAAATCCAACATAAGCATCATATCATCAGAAGTCAACATAAGACATAAATAAATTCATTCTTCATCCATTAGTCTTTCATATTCAAGAGAACTACTCCACAAGCCACCTCCAAGCAGACTTGTGCAAGGCAAGAGTAGCATCCCATAATACTATTCAAGCTAAGTACCTCTCTTTGGTCATTCTTGGTGATAGTCCACCTTCATTTTCAAGACTTAGGTTTTCATATCATACGAGCACTTATACTCCTAAGCAAGCTCAAGGCACACTTGTGCAATGCATGTGGGGCATCCCATAATACCACACATACTAAGCATATCCTTGAAGTCACCATATTTTTATTTACTATTTCTAGGTGTCACTATTGACCTACCTCATATTGACAAGGAACTATCAACTTAAGTCAATCATACCATGGAAAGCAACTATAGAAACAAACCGAGCTGGAACACATCACATAAGAGGACACATCATAGGTAGCTTCAAGTCATACTTGTGCCATGTATGAATGGCATCCCATACTACCACACACACTACATACTTCTTTAGGCTATCTTACTCAATGCTTAGTATTCATCATTCTAGACTATCAAAGAATAGCATTTTACTATGCTAGACATAACTAGCATGGTAAACACATTACCATGTAATCCAAGCTATCCTAGGAAGGATACAAGTATACCAACCTAGATACCATGCAAACATTCAATAAGATGCAAGCTTCCCTTAGGGGAGTATGAATCCTCTACCCTAAGCTATCCTTAGGAGAGTATGGTGTCTCAATCCTAAGCTACCATGAAATGGTCTTGGCATAACCAAGTCTAGCTACCATGAAGGTATTTTAACAATGCTAGTTCAAGCTACCTATACGAGAGTATAGATCCTCAATCCTAGGATATCATGCCTACACTAATACAAGCTACCATGAAAGCATCCTACCAATGCTAGTTCAATCCAATCTTAGAAGAGCATAATTCCTCAATCCCAAGCTACCATGAGGCCTACCATCCCAAGCGACCATGAGATCTACCATCCCAAGCTACATAATTCAACTACATATGAAGGGATAATAAGACTCAACTTCAAGCTATTCTATTCTAACAAGCATGATTCATTTTAGGTGATTATCCTTTCAATATAGAATCATGCTATGTGAGAAGACCTTTCACATTCTACATACAAGCATTCATAGAGTCCTAGGTAGGTCATGTGGGTGAAAGCCTTCCACCATAATTGTATATATCTTGCGTATCAATTCTATGAAAGCTAGTTCATCATATTAGACTTACTCTTTAAGCCCTAGTGATCAATATTATGACTTCACTCCCTACATTCAAGCTTTACTCCACAATCATCATACTAGTCTAGATCACAAGACACACTAGCCCTAAGCCTTAGTCATACGCAATTATATGCATGATTCATCAAAACTCCCAATTATAATCATTCAATTCATATTATATCATACATGCATAAGTCCAGTTCAATTCATGATATCATATTCCCATTCTTAGATAAGTTCTATTCGTGGTGACAATTCTAGAAAATCTATCAAGAACCATCAATTTCTCATTAAAACACCTAAACCCACATACTTTGAAAATTAGGGTTAGACAAGGAAATCACATAAATTCTTCATAATATCAAGAATCAACACTAAATTAATAATATATGAGTAGTATCAAACCATTTGGAATCATACCCACCTAAAACCCATACATTTTGAACTAACCCTTAGCTTGATTGGGGTTTTTCTTCACAAATTAAGGGAAATCCTAAGAGACTCTATGAGTGGAAGAACCCATAGATGAAAATATAAACAAACCTTAATCAAAGCCCTAGCACAATCCTTTAGCAATTGACCCCTTGTAATTGACCTTAGCTTATTCTTCAATGGAGGTTCTTCTTAAAGAGAGAAATATTCTATGGAGAGGATGAAGTTGGGTTTTCTTTTGATTCTAGGGAGAATGACTTAATGAGTTAAACTTAGGTCTAATGAGCTTATATAGTTGCTAGGAAAGGAATAAAACAATGTCGGGTCAACTTTGGTAAAGATCTAAGGACCCTAAACGTTTTAACTTAAAATTCCCTAGCCTTCATGATTTGGCTCTCCCTTTTACCCCTCATAGCTCGCCAAGGGCACTAGGCGACTCACCAAGTGGACCCTTCGCTCTCCCAAATTTCCAGCAAGCTCCCTAAAAGGGCAGCTCACTTAGGCGATGGAGGAGGCAGCTTGGCGAGCCCCGACCTAGCTCGCCCAATGAACCAGTAGCTAGGCTATGGGGAGGCTGCCAACTAGGTGATCATGGCCCCTTTGGCCAATTGCCAATTCACTTGGGTGATGGTACTGTCCATCGCCAAGTGGCTCAAGGCAACTTCAATGTTTTTCCTCCACTTTTCCTTTCTAGCTTATGCCCTTGCAACCCTATACCAATCCATTGATAGTCTTCTAAACTATGGGGTCTAACACGTGCCTTGATGTTCAACCATTAAACCCCTCATTCCAAGCACGTAAAGTCCCATCTATGACTCTAATTCCCAACATCACACTCTAGAACACTAGGTTTTGTCTCTAGTTTAGTCTACTAATTTCCGGGGTGTTACATTATCTCTTCCTTGGGAACATTCTTCCTCAAATGATGATTCTAAACACTTCTTAAAGGAAATGACTCTAGACTAGCAGCCCATCATGCATGCACTACATTTAATTGCACGCAACCAAAGAGGAAAACTTCATCTCCAAGCTAAACATACTCAATGCAGCACAAGGGAGTAGAAACTACATCTATCAATCCCAAAATGCATGAACCTCTAATTCTATTCATTTTCAAGGAGGAACTAACATCTCCTAGCTACAACATGCTCAACATACATTCATGGAGCCTAAAATACACATTGACTCAAAGAGGCTACAACATGAGGCACTATAATGCAAATAAGTCATTTCTAACAAGACCTAACATTTTCATGAACATGCATACAAGGAAATCATGGCAACACATAAGCACACACTAACCTTCGTAGATAGGTACACTATCTCCCTCTTGGGAGTAAGCATACACAAGCTTTTCTAAACATAATTCATACTAAAGACAATTTCAAGTCCAACCTAAGAAATCACAAAACACAAGAAATCTGGAAATTTAATAAAGCATAATACACATACCGGAAAGGACATGAGGAGATCACTCTTGATCTTCTCTAGATTGGAGGGCATAAAACCTATTCTTCTTTTGAGGCTCAACATCCCCACCACTAAAAGAAACTTGCTTACCCTCTCTTATAGAAGCCTTTGCCTTTGGGCAATCTTTCTTCATGTGGCCACTCTCACCACATCCATAACAACCATCTCTACAGGCTAAGCACTTACCCTCATGCCTCTTACCACACCTAGAACAAGTGGGCCATAGGGACTCCTTACTCATCCCTTGTGGCATAGGGGTAGACACCCTCTCATCCTTATACTTAGGAGCATTAGAAAAGGCTTGCCCGGAAAACTTTTGTCGATTCCTAGAAAGGTCATGTCCATCGGACCCATTATGAAAAGACTTATCACCATCCATCCTAGACCTCTTTTTCTCCCTAGCCCTCTCCTTCTTAAGTTTTGACTCTTCTATTTGTTGGGAAAACACCATGAGGTGTGAGATATCCATATCATCAACAAGTATTGCCATACAACATTCTTCTTCTACTAGATCGGACACCCCCGTCATAAGCATATTCATCAAATCCCTTGGACTTGCTAGCAAAGATGGAGCATACTTAGACAAAAGAGTGAACTTCAAGGCATACTCATTGACACTCATGTTGCCTTGCTTAAGATTTATGAACTCTTCCAACTTAGCTTCCCTCAACTCCCGAGGAAAGAACCTATCAAGAAATGCCAACTTAAAAGTTTCCCACTCTATAGGGCCCATCTCTATCGACCTAGAATCTTTCCATTGCTCATACCAAATTTGGGCAACATCTTTCAATTGGTGAGCGGCTAGCTCCGCTATCTCTTTAGAAGTTACCCCCATGATAGCAAGTGTCTTATAAACCTTATCTATGAACCCATTTGGATCCTCTTCCACCTTGGCGCCACTCAACTCCGGAGGGTTCATCCTCAAGAACTCCCTTATCCTAAAAGCACCCATCCCCCTTATAGGGTTTGCCAGAGCCACCACCTCTCTATTTTCTTGTGCCGTTAGGGCTTGAGCCAATGGTTGCATAGAACCCCTAATCACCGTAAGAGTGGCATTCCCAATTGGAGGGTCATTAGGAAGTTGAGTAGGAACTTGAGGTGGAACTTAGGGAGGAACCTCTTGCTCAACATTTCTTTCCTCTTCACCCATATTATTAGCCCTTGTGTTCACCATACCCTGAAAAATAAAGGGCACGGATTAGAAGAAGGGCCTACTAAAGCCAAAATCTATGGCACGACTAAGAGAATGAAGAAGTGTGACTTTTCCTAGGCATCCAATAACCCCCTATTCATAAAATGTGTCGCGACTCACACCCATGAACAAGACTCTACTAGACGTGGTTTGAGACATCCTAAAATTTATCCCCAAACCTTATGCTCTGATACCAAGTTTATCACGACCCAGGGGTACCCCCAAGACGTAACATGGCATACTTTACCCCAAACGGGTGGCATACAAGCCCTTAGCATAATAATAACATAAGATCATAGAAATACGGGAAAATTTAAAACTTTCTTTCAACCAATCTAAAACATTTTTATAAGCAAGCGGAAGTCTTTACTAAGCCTTTGTCTCAAACCGTCTATGAATAACATGAATAAAAGTCTTGGGACGCAGCCCATATCAAGTCTAAAACAGAAGAAATTACAAAAAGGAACATAGTGGGTTTGTCCTCGAAGCTATGAGGACTCGCCAATTCTTCAAGTCTTCGTGCACCTTACGAACCTAGCCTTCAATCTCCCAATACCCTACATTTGAATAGAATGTAGGCAATATGCGTTAGTACAAAATGTACCGCGTATGAAAGCTAGCATGACATCGTAATACATCTCAAATGGTTAGTCAACATAAGACATAAGTATAAGAGACAACAACATATTGATAACATAAACTCCAACATAAGCATCATATCATCACAAGTCAACATAAGACATACATAAATTCATACTTCAATCATTAGTCTTTAATATTCAAGAGAACTACTCCACAAGCCACCTCCAAGCATACCTGTTCAAGGCAAGGATAACATCCCATTATACAATCCAAGCTAAGTACCTCACTTAGGTCATTCTTTGTCATAGTCCACTTTTATAGTCAAGATCTAGATTTTCATATCATACGAGCACTTATAGTCCTAAGTAACCTCAAGGCACACTTGTGCAATGCATGTGGGGCATCCCATAATACCAAACATACTAAGCATATCCTTGAAGTCACCATATTCTTATTTACTATTTCTAGGTGTCACTATTAACCTACTTCATATTGACAAGGAACTATCAACTTAAGTCAATCATATCATGGAAAGCAACTATAGCAACAACCCAAGCTAGAATACATCACATAAGAGGACACATCATAAGTAGCTTCAAGTCATACTTGTGCCATGTATGAATGGCATCCCATAGTACCACTCACACCATGTACTCCTTTAGTCTAACTTACTCAATGCTTACTATTCATCATTCTAGACTATCAGAGAATAGCATACTAATATGCTAGACCTACTACCATGGAAAACACTTGTGAAATTCTTCTTGAAGTAACTTTAGTTCATCATTATTATTGTGGTAAATTAGCCTTAACCGACATACAAGCCATGTGAGCTATGACATGGATTCTGATGTCTAGCCCACACCTAAAAGAGATGTTTTCACTTGCTAAAGTAAGAACCATGAACTTCTAGCTTAAGTGGATTAGCTAGCTAATGCTTATCTAAAACAACCAGGGGCATAGTTTATGGGACACAAGTAATCGCCACTTGTCCACTCGGTATTAAGCATAATTCCCATGGAATAGTATTCAATCATTTAATCCTTTCTTTAAGGGCATGGGTAATCACATCTTGCCTTTTCATTGGAGGACTTGGGTAATCGCCTCTTGTCCTATCTTCAGAATATCTCTCAAAACTTGATTCTAAGTTAGTTGAGAAATCCTTTCAACTCATTCGAATCCTTATGTGAGAAAACCTTTAACATTCATGTATTGAGTAATTATGTGAGAAATCATTTCACAACAATGAGAAACAACAACATTTAAGATTTACTCTCAAAGAAATATATGGCATATATCATCAATTTCATAATAATATGCATATCTTCATAATTCCCTCTTTCACAATTCAAGACCCGCTTTCAATCATCATAATCTAGAAAATAAGGGTTAAGCACGGGTTCATGGGGATTCATCTTAAAAACATAGAATTATCTCAATTTATGCATAATAGATTATAAAACAATCAATTTTATCAATATTTAAAGGAACCCAGAATATAGAATAAAACCCTAACTTCAATTGGAGATTTCTAACTTAATAATTGGAGAATTTGGGAACTATATGGAGGGAAGGGATCCATTGATGAAGACTATCATACCTCAATTCCAAGATCTTACAATCAATGGTGAATTTGGAGGCTTGACCTTGAAACCCTAGTAATCTTCTTCAAACTTTTAGAGAGATAAATACTTGGAGAAGAACTTTTATATACTCTGGGAATTTGATAGAATGAATTCAAATGGGGAAATTTGGGGGGTAAAACGTTTATATAGGATTTCTAATAGAGGGTAAAACGATATGGTATTGAATTAAAAAAATTATGATAATACCCAAAAGCCCTTCTTAACTTAACTGTCGTTCCCATCGTTGGTGGGGACCTATGGTCCATGGGTCCACCTACGGACCGTCCTGGTCGACCGTTGATGGGTTCAGATACTTGTCTCTGGGCCTTCAAACGACGGGACCCATGTATGGTCTGTCGGTTAACCTATGGTTTGTACACAGCCCAGGTAGGTCCAGCTGAAATCTCTAAAAATTTGACCAAGTGTTGGATACACCTACGGGACCTGCCTACGACTCGTGCATTGGACAACAAACCATCCTAGTGAACCATATAAAATTACTGGAACTTGACATTTTTGAAAAAATTGAACTGGTCACCCACGGAGCTACCTACGGACCGTGTGTCAGTGCAAGGGCCGTTGGTGGCTCTATTGGTGCTTGCACTAGATCCTGAAAAAAATTGCAACTTCGTATCTTTTGAATTCAAGGTGTAACAATATCTCCCCCTTGTGAATATTCATCCTCTAATGGGATTCAATGCATCCTATGGAGGGTAGGAACTTAAACCCTACAGTCCAACAAGAATGCAATCACATATATGAACATATCCGAAGAGGAAACATCAACTCCAAGCTAAAGCAGGCTCAAAACATCATTTCATAAGGTCTATATGCAAATCATACTCAAATTCACATAACCATGAAGAAATCAATCAGGTTTACTAATTTTCTCAAAATTCAAGCTTTTCATGAATATGCATAATTAAGGAAATCATGGAAATATTAAAGACACATGACACCATAGAGTAAGCAATGAGGAACCGAGTACCTCAACCTAGAGTAGGAACGGAGGGAAAGAAATGAGGATAATGGGACATCATATCGGCCTCGGCCTCTAAAGTAGCACTCTCAACAAATTAATTCCTCCAAAGAACCTTCACCGAAACAATTTCTTTAATTCTTATCTTTCAAACTTGCCGGTCTAAAATCTCAACCGAAACTTCTTCATAATAAAGTCTATCATTTATGCCAATACTCTCCAATAGTACTATAGATATCGGATAACCAACACATTTCTTCAACAACGAGACATGAAAAATTGGATGCATCGATGCAAAGTCACTAAGCAATTCAAGTTCATAAGTAACCTTTTAACCACACCTCAAAATCTGATATGGGTCCACATAATGGGGACTAAGCTCCCCTTTCATTCCAAATATCATTACACCCTTCATGGCTTAAATTTTCAAGTAGACCCAATCTTTCACATCAAACACAAGATCTCTTTTTCTGACATCTGCATAGGACTTTTGCCGACTTTGAGCCATTTTCAACCTTTCTCTAATAAGCCAAACATTCTACATAGCCTCACATACTAACTCGGAACCTATGAAGGTGACTTCACCCACTTCAAAATAGCCTATAGGATATCTACACCTCCTACCATATAGATCCTCAAATGGAGTCGTACCAATACTTGAGTGATAGCTATTATTATACGCAAAGTCAATCAAAGGCATGTGATCATCCCAATGACCCTTGAAATCAATTACACATGCTCTCATCATATTTTTCAAGGTTTGGATAGTGCGCTCTACTTGCCCATTGGTTTGTGGATAAAAGGTCAGCCCTTTTTGGAAAGACTTCTAAAACTGAGAAATGAATTATGTACCACGATCAGAGATAATGGAGAAGAGCACTACATGCAACCTCACCATTTCCCTCAAGTACAACTTAGCATAGTCCTCCGCCGAATAAGAAAATTTGAATGGAATGAAATGAGTTGATTTCGTCATTCGATCAACTTTAAGCCAAATAGAATCATGTTATCGCCAGGTGAATGGTAACCCAACAATGAAGTCCATATTTAAATATTCTCACTTCCAAGTAGGAATACTAATACTTTGAGACAAACCTCCCGACTTCTGATGTTCAACTTTCATTTGTTGACAATTACGACACTTAGCCACAAATTTCGTAGTATTCTTCTTCATTCATTTCCACCAATAGACTTCCCGCAAGTCATGGTACATCTTAGTGGCTCCCGGGAGAATGAAATATTGGGAACTATGAGCCCCTAGTAAGATTTTCTCCCTCAAATCATCTACATGGGTAACACACAAACGACCTTAATAACGAAGCACACCATCTCCCTTTTGGGAGAAAGCCTTTACGGAATTTTTAAGCACTAGTTTCTTTAATTCCACTTATGTCGGGTCAAGACCTTGCTTGACTTTCACATCCATCGCAAAAGAAGATTCTGAACCATAACACCACCTTTGGTGGAGTCTACTAATCGAACACCCATTCAGGCCAATCTATGAACATCCCTAACCAACTCCTTATTGCTATCTTCAATATGAGCAACACTACCCATTGACAACCGACTAAGATCATTCTATACCACATTTTCTTTACCGAGGTGATATATAACACTCATATCATAATCCTTTAGTAACTCAATCCACCTCCTTTGGCAAAGATTAGATCCTTTTATTTAAAAACATATTGTAAACTTTTGTGGTCGGTAAAGACATCGACATGAACACCATATAAGTAATGCCGCCAAATTTTCAAAGCAAACACAATCTCCACTAGTTCCAAATCATGGGTAGGATAGTTCTTTTCATGCACCTAAAGTTTCCTTGAGGTATAGGAAATGAGTTTCTCATTTTGCACAAGGACACATCCTAACCCAATTCTTGAAGCATTACAGTAAACAACAAACCTATCGGTTCCTTCTGGTAAGGTCAACATCGGAGCGGAAATAAGTGTATCTTTCAATTTGTGAAAACTCTTTTCATAAGCTTATGACCATAAGAATTTGGCTTTCTTTTGGGTTAATGTCGTCAATAAAGAGGCAATCGATGAAAACCCTTCCACAAACCTTCTATAGTAACTAGCTAAACCCAAGAAACTTATAATATCCGAAGGGGATAGAGGCATAGGCCAACTCTTGAACGTATCCAACTTCTTAAGATGTACCTCAATACACTTTGAAGAAACAATGTATCCAAGAAAAGCAATAGACCTTAACCAAAACTCACATTTACTAAACTTTTCAAAGAGTTGTTTCTCCTTGAGGACTTCCCACACAATTCTCAAGTGATCGGTATGCTCTTCTTCACTCCTTAAGTAGATCAAGATGTCAACGATAAATACAATGATAAACATATCCAAGAATTGTCTACACACCATGTTCATCAAATCCATAAATGTGGTTGGGGAATTTGTAAAGCCAAATGATATAACCAAAAACTCTAAATGACCATACCGAGTCCAAAAAGCCATTTTTGTAATATCATCTTCCTTCACCCTCAATAGGTGATAACCTGACCGGAGGTCAATCTTAGAGAAGTGACTTACTCCTTGTAGTTGATCAAACAAATCATCAATCCTTGGAAGAGTATACTTATTCTTAATGGTAACCTTTTTTAATTGCCGGTACTTAATACACATACAAAGTGAACCATATTTTTTTGACCAAATAAAACTGGAGCACCCCATAGAGAGATACTCAGTTAGATGAAACCCTTATCCAATAAATCATTCAATTTCTCTTTCAATTCCTTACGTTCGGCCAAGGCTTTTCGGTAAGGAGGAGTAGATATTGGTTATGTATCTGGGAGAAGATCAATACCAAATTTTATTTCCCTTTAAGGAGGAATACCAAGTTGATCACCAGGAAAGATTTCTAGAAACTCATTTACGATGGGTACCGACTCAAGAGTAGGGGTTTCATAATTCATGTCCCTCACCCTAACTTGATTCTATAAGAAACCCTTAGAAATCATCTTTCTAGCTTCAAGAAAAGAAACAGAATGACCCGTAGGCATATAATTTACCCCTCTCCACTCTAGGATATATTTATTTGGAAGCTGCAACTTGACTAGTCAGGTTCTACAATCAACATAAGCATAAAAAGAATGCAACAAATCCATACCAAGAATGACATCAATATCTAACATATAAAGATCTCAAGATCAACATGAGTTACTCTATGGGGTAAGGAGATGGGACAATTTTTATAAACTCTCTTAGCCAAAATATATTAACCAATATGAGTAGAGACAGAAAAGGTATCTATCAACACATCTGGAAGAATATCAAACCTCCTAGCCACATATGGCATCGCAAAAGTGAAGGTAGCACCTGGATCAAGAAAAGCATAAACATCATGATGAAAGACTTTCAACATACCGGTAACCACATCGGGAGAACCCTCTTTCTTACAATGAGTGTGAAGTGCATAAAATTTATTTTGCTTTTTACTTCCAATAGAACCAGTGGAGGATTAGGTTGAATCTGTCGAAGATTATATCCTTCATTCTTAGCAACTGAGGGAGAATCCCTTATCTTCTGATCTGTCTTACCACAACCAAAGCAAGCATTGGAACCGGCTAGACATCCACCCTCATTCTTCTTTCCACACTAAGCGCAAGTAGGCAATAAAGATCCACTACCCTTTCCTCCTTGAGGTTTAGCGTTAGACACCCTATCTTTGTTGAACTTAGGAGGATCATTGGAGGAACCTTGACTGGAAAACCTTTGTCAGAACTTGGAACGACCATGTTCATTGGACCTTGCCTCCATTTACCATTCCTTATGTTTTTCCTCTTCACTCTGTTGAGCATGTACCATGAGATGACAAATGTCCATATCATTGATGAGCATGGTGTTACGACATTCCTTAACCACCATTTCAAACACACCTAAAACAAACAAACCTACTCATTGTTGCCCTATGACCGACAACCATAGTAGGAGTATATCAACCAATTGTGTGAACTTCAAGGCATATTCCTTCACACTCATGTTTCCTTGATGAAGTTTGATGAAATCAAGTACCTTTTCTTCCCTCATCTCAAGGGGAAAGTAACTATCAAGAAAAGAAACCTTAAACTTTTCCCAATCGAGAGGACCCACATCGACTGCCCTACCTTCCTTCCAGTGGCTGAACCAAAATTGAGCAACACCCTTGTAACGATCCTAAAAACAAACTAGAGTAACTAGAGCCCAACGTGTGTTTGTCTTTAGTTTTGTTTGTGTTTAGTGTTGTCCCGAGCCATGGTGGAGGTATTTAGGGATTAGATGTCAAGGTACGACTCCCCAAGGACCACCCTAAGGGTCCTTAAGGAGGACCATAAGTCTAAACTCCAAGACCCCAAGGAAAACCACCAAGCTGCCATAATGTGGTGAACCACGAATGCAATCCACCGCCAGTAGATGGATCTACAACTCATGGACTTGCTCCGTAGATCGAGGGACTCCAAAGCACCTTGTAGTCACGAACCATGCCTCAACAACACGATCTGTGACCCCATCCACGATCCGTGGATGGGGGTCCGTAGATTGGACCTGCAATTTGTTATGGAACACGACCAACTTAGGGTTGAGTTGGTAAATTCAATCCTAATCCCAATTAATATGTGGGTCATTATTTTAAGTGTATTAAGGTATGTTAAGAGTATTAAAACATTAAAAAGGTATTTTAGAATTCATTCTTCATTTTTCCCAAAACCAAAACCCTTCTCTCCTAAAAAGTTCTCTCTAGAACTCCATTGAAGGGCTAGGTTAAGTTCAAGCTAGGGTTGAAGGTTTCAAGTGTTTTCTTCTAAAAAATTCATGGGATTCGTGAAGGTTAAGGTGTGGGGATCCTTTATCCTTGATTATTCTTCCTTTCAAAGAGCCCAATCAAAAGGTTTCCAAGGTTTTTCAAATACACAAAAACCCTATTTCGAATTCTAAGCATGGGTTCTTGCATTAAATGATTTTTAATGATGATATATGTTATTATTGATGTTTATTGATGGTTTTAAGAAAGAAAATTCCATGAACCCATGTCTTTCCAAGTTTTCTAAATTTGGCCATAAAGTGGGTATATTGATTTTGATTCGATGATGATAGAATTATGGTTAGATTGTTGTTGTATGTTGACTTATGCCATTAACTATATCTAATTGTGTGGAATTGTTAGTGAATTGAGTAATTGGGTTCATAGCCTTGAATGAGTATTTTGTGAAATGACCTTCATGATGATTATTGAAGTATGTTTAGATTGAATTGTATTATTGGTTTCTATTGTTATCTATACCTATCTTATGGTAAATTGTGGTAGAATTTAGTATTGGTGATTATGGCTTTGGAGAATGGTAAGTTAATCTAACTTCGTTGTTAATGTAAAATTGATATAGAATTGTGATAGATGGATGTGTGATCCATTTATGGTGGAGGTATTTATATGTTGAATGTATTGTGATTATGGCCTTGAAGGCATTGTATGAGGAAGTTGAACTGTTGGCATGATATCATATATGTGAATGTGATGTGAAAGATTTGAATGAAAATCTATTGAAGTAAAGGTAATCATGTTGTGAATATAAAGGTGTTCATGGGATCCCAAGGTGATCTCGTATAAAGTGTTATGGAATTATGATTGAAAGTATGTCCTCTCTTATTGTTCATATGTGATGATGATGGAATGTGAAGGATCTCTACAATGTGATGTATGTCTTGAATTGGTAGACTTAGGTGCCTCTTCTTGATACATGAAAGCTATGGAATGTGATATCTTGACTTGGTAGGCTTAGGCATCCTTCTCTTGAGTAATGAATGCATCTTGACTTAAGTGCCTATTTGTGCATGAATTGGTAGACCTAGATTGGTAACCTCTTCTTAAATAAGTGAATGAATAAATGTCTAGAATCGGTAGACCTAAGTTGGTGCCCTTCTATAAATGATTAATGAGGCATTCTAGGCTATGTCTTGAACTGGTAGACCTAAGCATGGTGCCCCTTCATGATGAGTCTAGGACACTATGTGAATGTGAAACCTTGAAGCGGTAGACCTAATGGTGGTAACCTCCTTCTTGTGTGAAATGATAGACTTAGAGTTTGTGGACCGAAACGGTTGAAAGCCCTCTCTAATAAAGTCAATGAGCTATGCTTAATGAACCTTGATTGGTAGATCCTTGTGGTGCCCTTCTTGGTAGATATGCTATGGGTCGGTAGACCTAATAATGGTGCCCTCTCTAGTACACACATGTGAATGAAAGTAGTCTATGGGAATTAATGCTAAGCACCGAGTGGATATGGTTAAGATGGTAGCTCTTCCCGAGTATGAGGCGAGAGTACAATGAACATCTTTGGATATCCCCTAAACCATGTGCCTACATGAGATGTGTCCTAGTTCTACCCTGGGCAAGTAGAACACTTTCCACGGTGTAGGGTTTTATGACACCGGATTCCATGTCCAGCTTGCATGGTCTATGTCGGTTAATGCCTATTCCCATTATGTGGGATGTGCACTCTAGTCATTGGATAGGTTCTACAACGTGTAGGTAGTAGTATGGGATGCTATTTACACATGGCACGAGTAGGCTTTGAAGATACTAAAGTGAGTTCCCTAAGCCTTAATGGCTATTGTATGAAAGTCCTCTAAATGCATGAATGTGTCCTAAATGACTCTAAAGAAGAATGTTGAATTGTCACCCTTTTAAATGTTCCATATCTCTTTTATATTAAGGAAATGAACTATTTAGCATGTTGTATTGAAATGTAAAGGTTCTTTTCTAGGATATCCTTGAGGAACACTTAGGTGTGCTTGAAGAGGTTGTATGGGCGGCCAACTTCATGTCTTACTTAAGTGTGTCTTAGGGTAACTTTAGATAGAGGTCCTAAGATCATGAAATGATTTGTTTGATGGATATGTTTATGTGTTAAATATTAATACTAGTTGTGCATGATGGCTTGTGCTATGAAGCATGATAAGTGGTAAGTTCACGTTTGGTGGCCTTAGGATGATGCTTTAGTGTGGTTAGTGGTATGGGATGCTATCCATACATTGCACAAAGTGTTGTCCAAGGGTTACTTGAGGTGGATGGTTTAAGGTGAAGGAATGGGTTATGTGTGGAGTATGTGCTAAAGTGGTTGATGACTTGTATGTTGGTTATGTTGAGTATTGTGACTCTTATACTTGTATTTTCATGAAGTTTTACCAAATGGCATAAAAACATGATTTTCCAATAAACATCCCTTTTAGCATGTTTTTGCATGGTTTCCATACTTAGTACTTAATTGTGCTAACCCCTTTCTTCCCCTCTTCTTACTAAAGTGTAGGGATTGGAGATGTTGGTGTTCTATGGTTGATGGATAGGTTCCTAAGGTGCTTGAAGATGGAGACTTGGTAAGTCCTCATAAATTCGAGAACAACACCCAATATGTTCCTTTATGTCTTGTAGTTTTGTTTAAGTTTTGAGTGGGCTTAGTCCCATTGTTGTATTCAAGTATTAGATGGTTTTGAGACATCATGTATAAAGTCTAGAAGTCTTCCGCTAACTATTTTATTAAAAGGTGTTCTTTCGATTGTATAGGAAGTTTTAAATTCCTCATGTTTTAAATTTCTACCAGCGTGACTCCCATGATCATCAACATCTTATACACTTCATCAATGGACTCTTGAGGGTCTTCCTTAACCTTAGAACTATGAAACTCTGGGGGATTCATTCTAGTAGAGTCTCTCACTCTAGTTGCCTTCGTACCCATATTTGAGTTCATGGGGACCAAAACCTCCCTGTTGGCTTGAGCATCCATGGCTTGATCGAACACTTGAAAAGCAGCCCTAAACTATGCCTTAGTCCCTTATTTGGCCAAAGGGTCGACCGAAACTTGAGAAGCTTGAGGACGAGCCTCTTGTTCCATATTCTCTCTCGCATTACTTCTAGCATATGCCCTTCGAGTGGCCTTATCCTATAGAGCATCAGATTAGGATTAGTAGAGAGACATTAAAAGGTTAAACTCTATCGCTAGACTTTATAGTAATAAAAGAAATGGAGCTTCCTACACATCTTATAGTCACTCATTTATAAATGTGGTGCGCTTCATACTCATGAACAAGACCCTACTCAGCGTGGCTTTTGAGACATCCTGTGACTTTTCTAAACATGACTCTGATACCAAGTTTTTTATTACTCAAGGTCGACCCTAGGTGTAACATTGCGTACAGACGCCCGAGAGGGACCCTACACAAGCCACGTAGCATGCATCATATAATATAATAGAAATTCAAGAGAAGTTGAATAAAAAATTCAAAACATAAGAGTTTTATAAACTGAAGCAGAAGTCTAGCAATGTCTCAAAGCCATTTAGTACAAAGGAGTGATCGAGACATTGCCTGTACATCAAGTCAATACTGAAATGTAAAGACTATATGAAATAAGGGCTTAGTCCTCGGAACATGAGGACTCACAAATCTTCAAATTTCCACTATGAAATCCATATCCATTAAAATGCCAGTCTGTAGCGTCAAACCCTATGTTTGGGAGAATGTAGGCAGAATATGCGTTAGTACAAAAATGTACCAAGTATGATATCAATTCATAAAAATATGAAATAATACAAAAAGAGACATTTCATGACATGTAATGACCAAGCTAAAACAGGATATAAAAGGGTTAGAAATTATAAGTCATAAAAACAAGGTCAAGGCAATCTAACATCTTGAAAACATTCGTGGGATGCTTCTTGAAGTAACTTTGATTCATTAGTGTGGGAGTTTACCTTTAACTAATATGTAAGACCATATGAGCTATAAACACGGAATCCGGTGTACACCCCACACAAAAATGAGATGTTCTAAATTGACAAAGTTAGAAACATGAACTTCTAGCTTACGTGGATTCACTAGCTAATGTCTATCTAGACAACCAATGATGGCGCATAGTTAATGGGACATGGGTAATCGGCACTTGTCCACTCAGTGCTAAGCAAAATTCTCATGGAATAGTCATTATTCTTAACTTATCTTAACATTCATGAGACATGGGTAGTCACCACTGTCTTATTATTGGACATCATGGATAATCGCCGATTGCCTCCTTATTAGAATAACTCCTTAACTATGATTCATTTTAGGTGAGAAGACCATTCAACCTTAGAATCCTTTATGTGAGAAAACCTATCACATTCATGCTTTTATGTGTATATGAGAAATCCTTTCACAATACAAAAAAAACAACATTGATACTTCACTCTTAAAGCATCCTTAAAACATTTACATCATTTCCATAAGAAAATGCATAATTTCATAAAATCCTCTTTCATAGATCAAAACCCACTTTCAATATTCATAATCTAGAAAACACGAGTTAAGCATGGGTTCATGGGGAATCATCTTAAAATCATGTAAAATTATCTCAATTCATGCATAATAGATCATAAAAGAGTCAACTAATTCTATATTAAAAGGAACTCATGACATAGAAGAAAACCTTAACTTCAATTGGGTATCTCGAGCTTCAAAATTGACAAATTTAGGAACTCTAGGGAGGAAAGAGCTCCATAGATAAAAACTAGCATACCTTAATGCCAAAAACTTGACTTCAATAGATTAATTGGAGACATGACTTGAAATCCTAGCCTTTTTCTTCAACCTTCTAGAAAAAGAAATATTTGTGAGGATGACTTGTTCTTCTTTTGAAAATTTGAGAGAATGAATTTATTTGGAAGACTTTGGCGTTAAAAACGTTGATATAGGCTTCTAACAGATGGTAAAATGACATAGTATTAGGCTAGAATAATTAGGAAAAGACCCAAAAGCTCTTTTTAAAATATTTGCCGACCCGACCTATGGTACGTTGGTCATACTACGAACTGTCCTAGTTGGTTGTCGGTGACTTCAGAAACCAAGAATTTTGGACTCCCAATGACGGACCCATGTATGGTCCATGGGTCCACCTACGGACCATACATCTAGGTAGTGGGTCTCCACTTTGAGTCTAAATTTTCTCTAAGTCTGCGACTTACCTACAAGGCTTACCTACGACTCATGCATTAGACAACGGACCATCCTGATGAACCATTGGAAAGCACTGGAACTTCACATTTTTGGAAAACATTTGGACTACCACCCACAAAGCGACCTACAGTCCGTGTGTTAGTCCACAGGCAATTGGTGGCTTCGTCAAGACTGGCACCAGATCCTACAAAAGATGAATTTAATCTGGAATGACCCTTCCTTCAGATCCCCAGGCTTTCGAGCTAATTTTGAGTCTTCTTATGGATTTTGGCTTAAAATGGAGTTTGGATGTGGGACCCACTTTTTGGCGAAATGATCTTGTATCAAAATTTTGACTGCTCCATTTTGTCAGGAATATCAAATTTCATAGGGATACATATCTCGTTTGCATGTACCGAATTCCAAACAAATTCAAAACACCCCTCAGAGATTTCCCACTTGCCAAAATCCAGCTAAAATACATCAGCTGGTGCGGATGAAAATGGACTTCACGTTTGCGGAGGCCGGGTAGTCTGGTGTTCGCAAGGCCTGCATTTTTGGAATACCCTACTGCGATCGAGGGGGGCCTGGTTCCCTCTTAGCCGTGATCGTGGGGCCTTCGCAACGTTCACGAGGTTCACTCTCCTGATGGCCCTACGGTGTTTGAGAAGAAGAGAATCATTTGGTCTTTGACCAGACGTGATCAACTTTTGATGCAAAGTTCAATTGGCGATATTTTGGTCATTTTGGCTTGAAATTGGGTGATTTGAAGTCATGTGCGTCCGGAATTATCGAGACTTCATTGTGGAGTAGTTGGATGTTTTTGGGCAACTCTTATTTGTGGTAAATTCTATTTATAGGCATCTGTCGGTTCTTTATTTGAGCTTAATTGTTGTTTGTTGCATGTTTGTTGTTGTGGCTGCTCCGAGCTTTAGATTGTGTTTCTTTTTGGAACACAAGTTCGGGGCATTGATTAATACCTCTTTATATAGTCAATTCCAGAAATTTCAGCGCAGGTCCCATAATTCTTGTTTGACTCTGATATTGGTCCATTTCCATTCTATATGTTTTTGTGTCTAAACGACTGTATTGACATTGTGATCTTATTATTGATAGCGTGGAAGTGTTCAGACACTATTCAGAAAGTAAAAGCTTCGACCTTCAAGTAGGCAACAACTTACTTTCTGTTTAATTTAACCTTGAATGCATAAATGCATGGTGATTACAGTGAATTGGGAGCGGGTACCTAGATATTCTTATATCTTTTCCTAGATACCATGTTTTAGGGATGATTAGTTTTATTGTAGGGTGTAGTACCATGGTAGTTGGGGTTTGTATGTGTTCCATGTTGTTATGAATTAGACTAGTGTTGCCTTAGACTTGCAATCCTTGTAGCCTTATTTTTTCTCCGACATCGTTTTGGACGAATTAGATCCTTGTAGACTTGAGTAGCAAACTTGAGTCTGATAGTATGAGCCTTAGTTTTGTAACGACCCGTAAAATGAATAGGTGAAACTATAGCTTAACGACTATGTGTTTGAGTTGTAAAGGGGTTTCGTGTGGTAGAATGTTGTTCCGAGTTTATGTTGTGGGGTTTAGGGGTTAAAAGTCAAGGTATGACTCCCCAAGGACCAGCCTAGGGGTCCTTGAGGAGGACCCTAAAGCCTAACCCCCAAGACCCCAAGAAACCAAAAAAATGTAATTTTGGGATGACCTACGTATGGGGACCTACATCCCATCCATCCACGCCCCATGGATGGCCTCCATAGGTCAAGGCCCCCAAAACCATGTTGCAGCCATGAACCACGAAGGTGACAACATGGTCCGTGACCCCACCCACGGTCCGTGGGTAGGGGTTTCTTAGGTGGCACTTGCATGCTGTCCAAAGTCGGCCAAGTGAGGGGTTAGTTTGGTAAATTCTTTAATTTGTTAATTGAGTTAATGGACAGTTATTATTGGTTTATTAAGATATTTAAGGGTTTTTAATGTATTAAACTCTATTTTCAACTCATTATTTCAAAACACAAATTAAAAACCTACCCTTTCCTCCAAAAGTTCTCTCTCTAGAAACCTCCATTGGAAGTGAAGGATTCAAGCCCTCAAGTTCAAGGTTTCATCTTTTTCAAGAAATTTTCGTGGATTTATTCCCTAAGTATATGGTAGTCTTCATCGTTGACTTAGTTTCTTTCAAGTAGTCAATTTCAAAGATGTTTTCAAGTCTCCAAAGTTCCCCAAAAATCCTAGTTTTCAATCTATGCATGGGTTCAATTCCAAAATGATTTGAAAGGCTTTTATATGATGAATTATGAATGGATTGTTGAATTATTGATGAATTAAGATGATTTCTCCTATGAACCCATGTTTTTCCCTAAATTCTTAAGTTGTGAATTGTAAGTGGGAATTGATTGATCATGAAAGTATATTGGATTGTTTATGTTTATATTGGATTAGTTATTGAATCATGTCAATTTCCTTATCTATTGTAGTATCTTGGATTTGGGTTGACGTAGGTTCATAGCCTTGGAAGGCAAGTTCATGAAGAATATATGTGTGATTATGATGTGAGGTATATGTGTGTGATCTCAATGAATGTATTACGATCATGTTTAGAATGGAAATGTTTTAGTATTGAAAGATTATGAATGATGATGATATATGTAAAAGGTTATTCTCACATACACACACACTAGAATGAAGAATGAATGAAGTTTATATGATAATGTTAATGATGATGGGTTGATTGAAAGGCTATTCTCAATTGTACTCTAATGAATGATAATGACACATTGTGAAAGGACTTTCTCACAATATGGGATTCTTAGTTGAAAGGCTATTCTCATCTTTGAATCTATGAGCTATCTGATGAATGAATGTTGGGTTTGAGATGGATACTCATCCATGAGTTAGGGCGGGGTATCTAGGAACAATCTCTTATCCCATAATAATGAATGTTAAGTATTCCGTGGGGAATAATGCTAAGCAGTGAGTTGATATGAATTGAGATGGATGCTCATCCGTGAGTTGAGGCGGGGAATCTAGTAGCAAACTCTAGAGATGGATGCTCATCCGTGAGTTGAGAAAGGGTATGTAGTAGCAATTTCCTTATCCCATAACTATGTGCCCACATAGGATATTAGCTAGTGGATACACCTAAGCTAAAAAGTAATGGTCCTACCTTAGGCAAGTAGGAATCCCTTATCCGGTGAGGGTGACATTGGGATTCCATGAATTGTTCACATGGTCTATGTCGATTAAGGCTTACCCCCACAAAGAATGTTAATGAACATGGCTACTCAAGAATGCACTACTTAGTGTGGATGGTAGTATGTGATGACATACATGCATTGCACAAGTAGGCCTTTTAGAATAGACATGGTGTGTTCCTTTATGATATAATGTTAAATGAAATGAATGTTCTCTTATGATGATGCTAATGAGGATGTTGATTTAATGTCTAATGAATGAAGGTGCTCTTCATGAAGCTAATGAAGAATGTTGACTTATGTGTTTAATAAAATCATGTATGCTTTACTTGAATTGTATTATGAGTTACTTCCTTGTCATGACTTGTACAATATGAATGTGCCTTGTCTATAGTGGCTTCAAAGGAGTACTTCGTGTGAGTAGTAGTATGGGATGTTATTCAAACACTACACAAGTATGACTTAGAGTTGTCCTAGATGATAGTCCTAATGTGTTGATATGACTTATGAAATGTTTATGTTTCTTATGTATGAGTATTGTGTAAATATGGAAAGTATGAATGGTAAGTTCACGTTTGGTGGCCTTAATGTGGTACTTAGTGTGGATGGTGGTATGGGACGCTATTCATACATTGCACAAACTATAGCTTGAGGGTTACTTCAGGTGAAAGCTTAATGTGATGAAATATCTATTATGTTGATTATGTTTTAATGTGGTAAAATGACTTGTATGTTGGTTATGTTTGTATATTATGCGTCTTATACTTATGTTCATGAAGTTTTATCAAAATTGGCATATGCATGACTTTCAAATAAAAAGTATGTTTTAAGCATGGTTTTTGCATGGCTATCATACTTGGTACTTAATTGTGCTAACCCATATTCTTCTATTTTACTACAACTGTAGGTTTCGGCATTTGAGTTGATTCTCTCTAGTTGAAGGTTGGATTGAGTTCTTCCTCATGGATTCGAGGACAAGTACTTTGATGTTTAATTTCTTTCATGTAATTGACATTTGTTAGACTTTCTATTGTAAAGGGTCGTGACCCTACTTTTGTTTCAAGATATTGTTTAGATGGCCATGTAAGTTAATAGACTTCCGCTATTTTCAATTGTTTTAAATGAAGTTATTGTTTGTATGGATTTAAAGAAATATTTTAATTCTGTACTATTTTCCTTATATCGAATGTTATGAATGCTATGAGGCTTGTATGAGACTTTTCAGAGTCTCGTACGCCGTGTCACTTCCGCGGTATAGGCTCGGGTCGTGACAAATTTAGGCAATTTCACAGCTTTATAGATCATCTGTCCTCTCCCCTATTTTTGTAGCTCTGATATGTTATCATAGATTTTGTGTTTTCACGACGACTTGGGATTGCATTGTTCTAGCCTTGGAGCCTTCTAGTTATTCTTTGTGAGTGGACGTTGTTCCACGGTGGCTTAATACTGATATTGCATATCCTTTTTAGAGTCGATATGCCCTCAGGTCACTCTTGCTAACTGGGCTGGGAGTGGACTAGCTAGCTGGGTGGCGGCCTTGATTGATTGTCACTCTTATTAGCTGGACTAGTAGTTGGTTGGATTGTTGAGTACTTGTGGTTAATTGGGCAAGGAGCCCGACTTTCGCTTCGTGGTATTCTTATTTCAATAGATTTAGCTATTTTGTGTACCTGTCGAGCTTAAGGGAGAATGTTCAAAGTTTATTTAAACTTGCGCACGTGTGTACCTTCTAAGGTTATGAGGTCCAATTAGATTTAGTTTAGTTGTACTTAGATTTACTTTCATATTGCTTGTGTGCTTTCTTTCATACCCTGTTTGACTTTGTTTGTATCTGGATTATATCTTTTCATATTATTTTTACCTTTCTTGCTCGGTCGGCCTTGAAGCCTACTGAGTATCTTATTTTTGGTTGTCACGACCCAGGGGTACCCCCTAGACATAACATGGCATACTAGTTCCCGAGAGGCCTCATATAACCCACTTAGCATTGATATTCAAGATAATGGAAAATCGGTAATATTTAAAACATTTTCAACACAATCAAAGTCTTTATAAAATGAAGCGGAAGTTTAATACACTTGTCTCAAAAACCATCTAATACAATAGAATCTTGGGACACAGCCCATAGAACAATGTTCAAAACTAAAATGAAAAGAACATAAGAGAAATGGTGGCCAAATCCTTGAATGCTATGAGGACTCACCAATCTTCAATCTTGCCTCTACTATAGATCCTAGCTACGGGGATGAACGTCGGGAACGCCGGACCCTACATTTGGATAAGAAATGTAGGCAAGAGTATGTGTTAGTATAGAAATGCAATAAATATGATAGCTTGCATAAACATAAGATAAACATAAGAGTTAGACAACATAAGTCATAAGGCATAATCAATGCACATCATAGATCATTTCAACATATAAGGAATATTTATTGAAGTAACCTCAATTAATACTTAATGAAGACATGGGTAATCTGAAACGACCCCAAAAATGCCCGAAAATGTGCTTCGGAAACACCTATAATTGTAATTTCCATATATCTCAAAATCCGTTTCGTTTTTCGAAAATCCGACTTCATATTC